>JABSTQ010007880.1:0-65720 GCA_013358835.2 Ixodes persulcatus
TAAGGACAGGTCGGCGACTCCTATTTAACGGAGTTTCTCGATAACGTACAAAATGCATCATTTCTTATTCCTCCGTCCACTCTTTATAACTTGCCCGCATTGGGTATGGGTCGTCCAGCGTATTTTTGGAAGACCCATACCTGGTTACTTTAAGCATTGGATTTGTATGTACTTTAATGTTGTTCTAGCTGGACGTTGTTAATTTTGAATAAAAATAGTCTCTCTTTTTTATAGTTTGAAAGAATATATAGCCCATTAATAACGGGCCGTAGTACTCAGAAAAATAAAATAATGGAAAAAATGTAATGGCCAACCATTTCAATTAACAAAGAATTCTAATTTTAACAAAGCATATCAACTTGAACCGGCCAGAGATATCAAAGGAGTAAGAGGAGGACCAAAGTAGGAATAATTCCAATGGTAGGGAGAAGAAGGGAACCGCTGTCAGATAAAAACCAACAGAAAACCTTTGCTTTTATTTTTGTACGGCTAGGCATAAATGAATTAAGTAACACCACTGTGAACATTGTAGGGACAACACTGATATCTGTTGACAATTCTCTCTCGCGCCAATTTGGGGGTGCCTCTTTGCTCTTCTTACATGTTATCAGGTTTCACTTTCGCAGTTGGGCGACAACGACCAGAGTTCTGGCTACCGCTAGCGCATTATGCAAGGGTAGGTTCGAAAGAATGCCTCCTCTTTTATTAGGTTGGTTAATTCGGCACAGGCTGATTTGGTAGTATAGCAGTAAGTTTGAACTTTTTTCACAGTTTTCAATATATTTTTTTGCAATATGCAACAGTTAGCAGCGCGGCGGCACTCTGCCAAAATGGAGTCTGACATCGACGGTCGCATGAAGTAAATTTGTGTATTTGATTTCGCTTGCGGAAAATGTAGCACCAATCGAATTCATCAGCGCTTGCAGAAATCTTACTGAGATCCAACAGAATGAAAGCACCATGATGCAATACGGCAGAGCATTTTAGGACGGGAGACAGCAACATGAAACACAAGTCAAGTCCAGGACGACGATACATCTGCGAAATGAGGAAATCTCGACCAGCTCTCTTGTACAACAAATGGAATATAACAAGAAAACTTGTACGGAGTTGGATACTGGTTTTAATGATTTGAAAAACATGGTTTGCAAGAATGAGAATGTTGGAATAATGCTAAGTGTGCATCAGGTGTGTCCCTCAACGCTCCCACAGGAGCAGAAAATGCACCGAAAGCAGTTTTCCGGAACCTACTGAACCAGTATGGGCGAATAATGTCTTTGGTAGAAACATGTTTCCTATACGCGTTACTCTAAGTTGGCTACTTTTTGAAAACTTTAAACTGTAACGAGTTACTTTCAGTGATGTGACTTGTAACTGTAATTCTATTAATTTTTTTAAGTAACAATAAAGGTAACTAAGTTACTTTTTTTGCTAATTTTCAGTTTCTTGAGGAATAAGATATCATTGAAAGAAAATAATCGAACCATTCGTTGGCACCGTCCGAGTTATGTTGTTCCGACATTTCGTGTGTCAAGTTCGTGCGCCAACTTGTGTATACGTCGTTACTCGCGGGCCACGTTCCGAATATGGCCACGTGTAGGGTGTCAGCTTGAAAAAAAAAAACTATACTCCGTTCACCCTTAAGCTGAGACTAGAAGGGCTGCAAGGACAGAAAACTCGCGCCTTCAGAGCAAGTTTTCTGCCCTTGCTGACACAAGTGTGAACGCGCAGCCACGCTCAGTCCCTAAAAGTCCCCAAACGGTGTGCGTGCTCACCGTTTGGGAACTTTGTAACCGCAAAAAATCGACCCATTTTAGTGAAATTCCAATCCTTTAAAACCAAGAAAGTATCTGCAGATTAAGTCTAAACTTAAAACTAGCCCCGTGTCTGTTTCGGAAGACTTTAGCTTTTCGACCGCGTTTAGCCCGACGAAAACTTCTGGAGTATGGAAAAGGTCAGAAAATATATTCAAGCTAAGTTATAAGAACTATTTGTAATAACAAGTGCTTTATCTACAACGACATCGACGACAGCATTCACGAAATAGACTCGCCTAGTCGCCATGCTTCTGATACGTCATCCCGATCTGCTGTTTAAACTGTGTCGTCTCCTCCTGCTTCATCCTAACAACCAGCAAGGAGTAGCGAAGAGCGTTTGCCTTTTTCAAATATAACAATCTTATTTACTAACATTCGTAGTCAAATCCGTAAACGTGAAGAATTATGCTCAGTTGCTGATTCATGCAATGCAGACGTCATCGCTCTAACTGAAACGTGGCTCTCTAGCAAAGTAACTGATAGTGAATTATTTAATTGTCAAAAAAGATTCAACACATTTCGCTGCGACAGACGTGACAGAAGTGGCGGTGGTGTTTTATTGGCCGTTGCTGATTCGACAATTTCTCGCACTGTCATCGTAGCCTGCGAACTTGAGATTGTTTGGGATTTCCTAAATATTAAGCACAAACAAACCATTATCGGTTTGGGCTATCGACCTCCAGCTAGTAGCTCTTTATTTCTTAATTTGTTGCATAATTGTATTAACCAAATTGTCGTTCAGTATCCAAGAGTGCCAATTTTATTAATGGGTGATTTTAATTTTCCCAACATTATCTCGTCCGATAAAAGCCCCGTATCTAACCCTTTCTCATCTGAAATTAACGAGTTTCTTGACCTGTGTTCTGACTTCAACTTTTCTCAACTGACCACAGAGCCTACTAGAGTTACACCTCAATCCTCAAATATTCTTGATCTCGTCCTAAGAACACACCCAAACGTCATATCAACAATAACCTATCTGCCATCTCTAAGCGACCATTTAGTTCTACACTTTTCATTGCGCATTCCTTTAGTAACCCCTAAGATAACCATAAAACAGATTCATGATTATAGCAGAGCTGACTTTACGTCAATTAACTCAGAACTGTCCCAGTCTCTTGATGACTACTTACCTGATTTTTCAAATCGCTCCGTGGTGTCGAATTGGGTTGGGTGTTGTTACAAAATGTTGTAGTATTTTTAACAGAAAAATACATACCCTCTAAAAAAATTTGTTGCAACACTAACTCACCTTTGTTTAACGCTACTCTTTGACGACTGCGAAACAGGAAGAAAAGACTGTTTCGCGCTGCCAAGCGATCGTCCACAGACGCTCGATGGGCAGCGTACCACAAAGCTGAGCATGATTACACGTCAACTCTTAAAGAAACAAAATCACATTTTTATAATCACACTCTGCCTACCATGTTAGCAACTAATCCTAAACAATTTTGGAGTGTCATTAATCCCGACTTTAAGTCTGATATTAGTCTTCAGTCTGCAGATGGTACAAACATATCTTTTGCTGATTGTGCAACGGTGCTGAACGATGTTTTTAGAATCTCATTTTCAGCCTGTGATGTCAGCCGAATACCTGCATTGTCATCCACTTCTTTTTTTACCAATGAACCCTGTAACAGTAGACGATATTAGTGTGACTGGAATTATTAACAATATGAAACTTTCATCATATGCCGGAATTGATGGAATCAACAGCAAGTTTCTAAAAAATTGTAATGTGGATTGTTCTATAATTTTCTCAAGCATTTATACGCAGTCCCTTAACCTTGGCGTACTCCCGAGCGATTGGTTAGTTGGGAAGGTGGTTACTCTACACAAATCGGGTGTAAAACATAATCCGCTCAATTATTGCCCGATTTCTTTAACCAGTGTACCTTGCCAAATTTTTGAACACGTCATCTACTCGCAGTTGGTTAACTTTCTTGAATCTAATGACTTCTTTACTACTTCACAACATGGCTTTAGAAAACATTTCTCATGTGAGACGCAACTAATATCCTTCACATATGATCTCCATCACTCTCTTGATGACCATTCTGAAACTGACTGTCTTTCAGGATTTTTTAAAAGCATTTGATGAAGTTTCCCATACGCTACTACTTCATAAATTGCAATCACTTAACATCGACTCACGCATACTTAACTGGATCCACGCCTTTTTAACTAACCGCCTACAATTCGTCACTGCTAATAATACCAAGTCTCGCACTGTTCCAGTCAATTCAGGCGTTCCACAGGGCTCCGTGCTTGGCCCGCTACTGTTTCTTATTTACATTAATGACCAGGTACTGAACATCTCTTCTTCCATGTGCCTGTTTGCTGACGATTGCGTAATATATAGAAAAATAACTCACATATCTGACACATTACTTCTACAATCAGACCTTAACCAGATATCATTATGGTGTAACCAGTGGCTAATGAAACTAAACACTGACAAATGTAAATATATGAGAATATCACGTGGTTCATCTCTGCCTCACACTTATCACCTTAACAGTAAGCCTCTCGCATCAGTGTCAAGTTACATATACCTTGGTGTTCATATAACGTATAACCTTTCTTGGAAACTTTATGTTGAATACGTGATTAACAATGCTAATCGCATGTTAGGATACCTTAAAAGAAATTTCTTTCTCGCTCCTTCCTCTCTGAAACTAACCATGTACAAAAGTCTAATTCACCCAAAATTAGAATTTGCCGCCGCTGTCTGGGACCCCTCACTCGCTTCACTAATTTCCCTTATTGAATCTGTCCAAAACCGTTCAGCCCGTTTTATCATGTCGAACTATAACCGCACTTCCAGCGTTTCTAGCATGAAAACCTCTTTAGGCCTGCCATCACTAACGCATCGCCGTAAAATCTTTCGTTTGTGTCTTTTCCATAAAATATTTCATCAAAATGCTGACCTTCGTCGTAAACTAATCATCCCACCATTCTACATCTCTGCTCGCATTGATCATAGTCATAAAGTCGGTGTGCCAAATTTTAAAACTTCGTAGTTTCACTATTTTTTTATTCCACAAACATCATTGGATTGGAACCACCTTCCCGCCTCAATAGCTAACATTACTGATATTGTTTTTTTAAGAGAGTTCTAACTAATATGTGCACATTGTAATTATTATTTTGATGTCCACTCCCCTCCTCAATGTATTACTACCTTGAGGGTATTTAAAATAAATAAATAAATAAATAAACCAAAGCACTGCGGAAGCCAGAGGGCTCGCTCTGAAGGCGTAGCTTCTAGTCTCAACTTAAAGTGCCACTGAAAAATAATATGTTTTTTTTTATATAATTCGGATGGGACACGCGTCTCAAAAAAGAAAAAAAAATATTATGTGAAAAAAATATTTTTAGAGCATTATTGACTTCGCAAGACTCGCTTTAGTCGGTAGTTACCGCCTTTCCACTTTTTTTCTCTCTTGGCATTTCGGGCACGTGGAGGAGCGGTGGATCGGCTTGACCATCACGTTGAGGTGGAGAGAGTGTATTACCATCTCGTTGAGGTGAAAAGAGTGTATGAACATTCCGTGACTGCATGGACTTTAAGCGAAGAATTTGAAATAAATTTCCCGCCGTCACTATTGCTCTAAGAAATTTTTTTTTCGCGTAAATTTTATTTCTTGACACGTGTGTCCCAACGAGACAGTGTAAATAGCCTTTCTTTATTTCACTGGCCCTTTAAGGGTAAACGGTATAGTTTAAGGGTATAGCTGTAGTAACCCACGCGCTCGTACTTTGTGATTGAACGCTTACACCTTAGCATCTTAAATCACTATGTATGTTTCCGTTTCTTTTTTTGCGTGTGCAATCGTTTTTATTACAACATCAACTGCTAAACCAAAAAATATAATGCACTCCGGACCTTAAGTCACGAATGTAGAAGTTAAAGTGGTGTTGACCGCTCAGAAGAAGAAATCACAGCAAGATCAACCGATGAAGATGACGGCTCTTTTTGTAAACTTTGCATGAACGTTTTGTCTACCAGTAAAACACAACGGTTGCAAAATTAAACTGCAGAATCTACTGCTCTATGTAGCCTCAACGCCTGCCTACCCGGCAACCAAACACCTGTTCGTGAAACAAAATACAGCCATTCCATCCACCGCTCCAGTGGAAGGCTAGTCTAAGAAAAGGCAGAGACGTCTTCCCTGGTTATAATATTGTTGCGTCGTCGGTTCCTAGGAATGATGATAGAATCCTATGTAGCATTAACAAACTCGCACACGTTTTTAGGAATTGTAATTGGGGGATGTTAAATTATGCTTTCATTGCTGAGTCACTGCTTGCTCGTTTAAAGTCTTGGAGTATAAAGCCTAATAACAGCAGTACCATCTCTACGAAATTATAATTGTAAAGACGCTTTTCTTGTTAGCAGGAGATATACCCGATACAGGCTGTTTAACTCTTCGGTTGAGTGATACTAAATTCTAAACCTCCCAAAAATATCTCAAGTTCGATGGGTCTCTTTATTAGCTACAAATAAAAACATTAGTTTTGCATATCAATTTTAGGGAAAATTCACCTTTCCTTGTCATCAAAAAGCGAAGAGGTATACTTATTGATCTAAACAGATTAACTCACATTTTATTCCTTTCCTAACTAATTTTTGTTTGTTTTCTTCTAACGAACGAATCATGAAATGCACGCGCTCTGTGCAGATTTCTCGACTCCATGAAGGTGGGCTTGTGTCTCTTCGTGTGAAATCTTCAGAACAGAAAAGTGACCGCTTTCCCTTCATCCCGTTTGCGCTTCAGTTTAATGGCGATATACAAATAGTATGGCAGTCAATAAGGCACAGGGAGATAGGTTTTGAAAGAATTGACACACGTGTGCTAATATATCTAACAATTGATAGATGAAGTCATTGCAAAATGTTCAGATTGTTCTACACTGGAAACACAAGAATGTACATGTATGACAATATACAGACTGCCCACAACATTTTTTTTTGAAGTGGCTTATCATGAAATAGAAGTGAAAGAGTTTCCATGCTTTAGGAAATAAAGCGAAAACAAAGGCCGCTTTACCGAAAATACTCGGACAAAAATGAACAGGTTCACGCTCTTGTTATATCGCAGAAAAAAGTTGGATGTCCCCAGTTGATTTTGCGCTCTTTAAGAGCGACTCTAAAAATTGTCTGTTCGGTTTAATGAGGCAACCGCCCCTTTCTCTTCACGCTCAGACCTTTGTGTCCCAGGAGAAAAATGGTTAAAAAAAGAGTCTTGCACGTCCGTGTCCTGGTGCAGATTAATGAGCTCACTATTAATTACATCCCTTGAGATGCCGAGTCCCGGAAATTCCTAATTTAGACGCCTGCGAACCTTAATCACGACCCACTGGGTAAAAGGGCTAATGCATACCGCGTCTACGCATTGTTACCGAGCTTGCGTTCTTTTCTGTGGGCGTTTTTACACAAAGTGGGTAGAGAAATTTGTAGGTAATTTCTCACAAAAATGATACATGTTAATATAGTCAAGTCTGATCGCATTGAAAAAAAAGAATAAAATGTGAACCGCGTTTCTGATCAATCAGCACTCCTAAAGAAGGTGTATGTAATGAAAGAAACTAATACATTGCCTCTTCCTTTGTCCTCAAATATAAACGAGAAACAAAAAATATAGTAACATGCCCAAAATTTGGGTGTTTGCTAGTCAGAATGGGAGGAAACGCGGATGCAGTAGAGTTATAACCAAGGTGAGTTTGGTCAGCGCGCATGCATCAGGCACCTTCTTTCTCGGTGCTCAGGAGTATGCTATGGCAGAAATGGAGGCTTACGTGTTCTTTCTCTACAAATGTTGTCCTAATTCAGACAGCTATGGTGACCTCTCGTGCATTGATATTATGCGAGACATTCAGAGCTAAAAGGACAGCTGAAATGTATTACATGGCTGAATGTTGCAGCAAGTATATTTCCTTACGACCTACTTAATCTTAAGTTTTTTTTCATACGCTTTGTACGGAATATTTTAATGATAGGGAAACAAATCCTAAGTGGAATGTTTCAGCGAAGATAAATGATTCAAAATGTAATTAGTGGAGTCTAGGTAAATATTTAAAGAATTATCAGTTGAAACGCATAACCTGCCATCCGCCGGGGTCGGAGACAACACCCCAAAGGAATGATTATTTTATTTCAAGTGTTCCTCTAATAAATTGTTCTCGGATGTTGACTAAACATACTGTATACATTTTTTTTAAAAGTAGATCACATGCATATTGCTTTGTGAACGAAGACTTCGTGTCTGCAGCACTTTTGTGACGATGACAACATTTGTGATATAACAGGATGAGGTAGAAATGCAAGGGGCTTAGACAATTTCACAACCATTTCACTTATATTTTACGAAATAACCCTGAATTAACTTTGCCCTTTCTCGCAATTGAAGTGGCCCTTGTTAGTTTTCTTTTGGAAAACAAATTGGCGCCTCAGTAGGGTAGCTGTCGTTTCTATGTCAGCCACTCGAGTCGAAAAAGAAATTCGAGGCACAAAGTCGTTTAGAAGATTGGAGAAAAGGATTTCTATTGAAAACGTTGGATGATATTTTGGTGTATTCTCAGGTTATTGCTTTTTCTTGCATCTCAGTTATTACGTTTTGTTATTTTGTACCTTTTCCCAGATTGAATCTGGGCCGTGCTTGTGTAAACCCTCATTTAACGGGAATTCTCTTCGTCTTCAGATTAAAGGCAACCCAGATCATGTTCTTGGATTGCAAACACCTATATCATTACCGAATTTGCAATTAAATTTTTATGCTTGCAGTTTATTTTATGAGCCTTAAAATTTTCTCAGAAAGAGTATAATGACATTTTAGTTTTAATTTTACGTTTTTCTTCAGTGCGAATCAGCGAAACTCTAGAAATTCAAAAACTAATATATATCTTGTTCACATTACCTAACTCTTATTATGTTGTGCTCCTTGTATCCTCCCTTGTATTTAATATAAAGATATACGGCCTTTCCGTCTTTTGCCTGAATTGAGAAATAACCAGAAAAAAAAGTACGCTCTTGTCAATGTGCCAAAATATTGCAAAGAAACTACTGAAGTGTTTACCTTTTATACAGAGCAAAATTCAAAGTCTCCGCAGAACTCCTGTAAACAGATAAACGATCCATTTAGATACTAAAAAGTTTCCAAACGAGTGTTAGTTTAAGTCAAAAGTCTGACGTGGGCTGACTGAACGTCGATTCACGCGACGGCGTGACGTTACTATGTCACGTGACATCGCGGCGTCTCACCCGGTCACGTGGTGTCGGATTTACGCTCCGTCCGTGTCGTTATATCTCTTCACAGAATCACCCCTTCCGCGCCTCTTTCCCTCGTCCCAGGCCTAAAAGCAGATACTACGTAATATTTCGCAATTTATTGCGGAAAATATTTATTGTGAAGTAAATTGAATTTGGTTAGAAATCGAAGCATTTAATATTTCTACTCATCAATCGTGCTGTTCCTTAGATTTAGAAGGAAATTGCATATGACTGTTTGGGACTTGTTTCAGCAATTGTACTTTTTCAGAGAGTCTAAATAAAGTACGTGTAACAACAAAAAAAAAGAAAATTAACTAAAAATTTGGCGATGATCTGGGTAAAAAAAAATAGTAATAAGAGCCAGGCGGAGGCAATTTGAAAACGAATCTTAGAGCGGTGGTCATTGCTTTCAGCCAACACCTGCGGTTGTGGCGATTGGCCACGCCCCTGCTGCTACCTCAAAGCAGCGACAATTTCTATCCGCGCTCACAAACCATGGCCGCGATGGCGCACTCTTTTACGACGACTTGCCTCTTCAAGCGGGTGCAAGATACATACAAAAAATATACGATTAAAATAAAAAAGAAACGTTGCGAACAAATCAACAAAGGATGTGGTCGGTGGTTGGAGCCTGGATAAAAATAACAAAACAGACACACATTGCGAGGTATGACCAATACGTGCGAGGAGCAACAAAGCCGGATTCTGGAATCCCCGAAAATGAGAACTTCCATCGTTGAACCGCTGTTGCCGCCGAGAGCAATGTGCAATCGAAGACATCTGGCGCACAAAGGCGTCTTGTTGGTGGTACGCCCACCTTCCGGTCCAAGGTACGAACAATGCGAGTGGAAACTTTGGGTTATCTTTTTTGTTTTGTTTTGTTTTTTTATGAAAAAATGCCAAGTAAACGGTGTTTTCGTGTCATGGCAGTCACCGGCTTTTTCGTCGTCATCATGGCTGTTCCAGACGTCGTGTAAAAGCTGACAGCAAACAAGACGGGCATCGCTGATCGACAGGGCGGCAGCTGACTGCAAAATAGAATGGATGGCTGCACTTAAGAAAAATAAGAGCCCCATTATTTTCTTCTCAAGCCGCGTGGATTTTTTTAAATTTTTTTGTTGTTTCATAGAAGGTTATGCATACCCCGTGAAAGAAGAAGCCACGAAGAAATAAGCAATGACCACCTAGGTTGCAAAAATTATTTTACAAATGCCTTCGGGCATGTTATATAAAATGCCACGCCGTCGTATTTATTCTTAAAACATCAATCATAAAAAAATCCTTTAGGGGGTTGCAACTTAAACGCGTCAATAGTTTTCTCTTGGGTAAAGCGCGAAACACATGTACGACGAAACCGTCCGATCCGACGTTCGATCAGGCGATACGACGGTCGGAGGCGAGGGTTTTCAACGCTCTCCGGTGCTACGAATACCCTCGCCCCCGAAGGTCATTCCGGCAGTCCGCTCGTCGGATCTGACGGTTTCGTCGTACATGTGTTTCGTGCTTTAAGTTCTGATATAACTTGTGTCTTCTTTCCCGCTCGTGCAGTAACGTTCCTGATGCCTTCTTCATCAATGCAAGGGTTCAAGAAGACTCATGTTTATTTTTGTACGTTTGATGTTATCCAGAGAAAAAGGGGGATAGCGGGGGGACGTGTGAGCCTCATTTACGCGACAAGTCGCTACTCGGATAGGGGATGGGAAAATAGAGGACGGTTAAAAGTGACGGGGTGTAACTTTAGCGGGATGTTCGAAATATTTATAGCTCGCAACGTTCTACTTAATAACCTTGAACCGGTTACAATTATTTCGGCTTTTTGGTCAGGATGCCCGTTCCGGGGTTCCGCAGAAACTTCAGGATGGTTTTGAAGTCTCCCTCTGCAGTTACGCGTGGTGCAGTTGACAAAAAGTTCTTAGAGGGTCGATTAAGGAACAGCGCTATACTTTGTTTCACCTTACGTGCAGACGGAGCCGACGTTACATGTTGATGGGAACAATCAGAGAGCGTCAAAAGTGCACCATCATGGTGTACGTCATGTTTATGCTTGTGTTTTATCATCGCTGGACGAATTATGTACAGGGAAGGCCTTGTGACTTGCGCTTTTGACTTCGCTTGACTGTTCCCAATAACTCGTAGCGTCGGCTGCGTCGGAACTACGGTGGCTGGAGCGTGTCTCCGACTGGTGTGTTTAGCGTCCTATCCCGCCCAGACATCAAGAGTGTTCCCGAAGTAGCAAAAATGACGTCACAGAAGCCGGAGTGTCATGCTGTAGCATGTCGCGATCCTGGTGATTGGTCGTAGAAATGCTGGCGAAAAGCACGAGCGAACATGAGTGTCGCTGTCTTCACGGTGTTCCAGGCGTCCCAACTTCCTGCTGCTCTAGCTTCCGTGGACTGTCGAAGTGAAGAGCGACCTGCAGCAGAACAGGCGTCTGCCACATCCACCACAGCTGCTAAGACACCGCCAGGCTCGCGAGCGGCGACAGCATAACACTTCTATGACGTCATCAGGCGGAAATCAAGGGACCACTTTTTTAGACGGGGTAAACACACCAGTCGGAGACGCGTTCCAGGCACCATGGTCGGAACCTATGTCAAAACGAAGTATAACTGCGGACCCATTGAAGAGGCCCTTCCGCTCGTACGCATATTGCGAGCAATTTATTTTTAAGAAACTAAACTACCTTGCTCGATGAGGAAGGTAGTGACTCATTAGTGTGATTGCCTTGATAACAAAGTCGTCGTGCATTCAGTTCTAATTTTATGCTTATTCGTGACTCGCGTAATGACACAAAAAACAATTACAACAACAACAAACAAACAAACAAATAACTCTCAGAATGAGGGATGCCAGATTTGAGAATTTTTTTTTCGGATTTAAGATTTCTCGCTATAATTTTATAATACCCATGACCCAATTCGCTATACATATTTCCCAAAAATTTCATGAAACAAATTTTAGTTAGGATTTAAAAAAGAACACCCACATAAAAACCTTTTCCCTTTTTGAGTAACTTCCTCAAATACCTATGGGGAATTACATATATTAGTTTATTAAACTGTGATTCTAGCCTCCTCGTGCCAATGCAAAGACACGGGAAGGAAGTCCACACTCGCAGACACTCGCACGCATAGGCATGCGCACACAAACGCATATGCTTACACACAAACAGGCGCGCATACGATTACACACCTACACATACACACTTACAGACACGCACGTGCACGCGCAAAAAGTCACCGCAACCTTCATGCTCAAGCATAAACGCTTCTTTCCGCCTTCGTGAAGAAACGGAAATGCTCAACCTCCCGCACATGGACTGACACGCATTTCGGTACACTCACATACACCCGCATGCTCGCATGCGACCAGACTTGCCAAAATGAACTCTCAGGTGAAGGAACGGGTGAACCTACCTACTGTTTGATAAAAAAAGCGCTCTGAGTGACAATCTTTTGGTTCTCGTCATTCGTGCCCCGTAATTAGAAGGCGAAACGTACAACAGAGTTTTTAGAGAAATCGGAAGCCGAGACAGAGATTGCTTTTCTAATCCCTGCTCGCCCTCCGGTCGTGCGAATACCCCAGTACTCCAAGGGGAACTGAATGCCTTGCCCTCTTGGTCTCTTTATTACCTCCCTGGGTAGTACCAAAAGAGCAGTCGGGAATTCAGAATAATTGAGGGGAGGTAGAAATATATCATTATACTCGCCTCAGTGAAGGGCGAGGGGGGGGGGGAACGAGGGAGAGAGAGAGAGAGAGAGATAGAAGATAGTGTTGGTCTTTATATCCCCGTCTTTCCGTCACGGCTCGCGCGAGAGACAGTTGTCGACAGCCGAGTTTGGACCAGGAAACAGGGACATGAAGCTGGTTAGGATTTGAGCTAACCGTTGATCGGTACGCGGGCGTCGACAGTGCGCACCTCGTTTAGTGCGCTGAAAAACTGGGGGAGAGGAGGAGACGAGAGCGTGCGTGGACGTCAAAACGCCGAGATATGGTTGGAATGATTCGTGGGTAGACTCCAAGGTCAGCTGCTTTGGTCTCTACTGCACTAGTCGAACGCGTTCGAATGCGACAGCCAAACGCCGGACGCCGGCAATTTGCGTTCGACGAGTGCGGTAGATAAAAAGCCAGCTAGGTTTAGGTATGCCGACTAATGCTTTGAACCAGAGCTCGGCGTTCAGACCGACCTCCTCCGTGCGCTCTCCTCAACTCTTCTCCCTCAGTTGTCTTGACGACGTATGCGGCGTTTGCTAAACATTTCCGAAGCAGCTCGACAATGACGTGGGGGCTCTTAACGACTAATTGAGTGATTCAGCTTTCGGAGTCAAGCATTTATTTATTTATTTATTTATCTAATTATGTAGTTATATATTTATTTATTAGCTTAGCTCCTCTTTCTGACTTCTACAAGATATTAAGACGTTTTCAAAATTGTACTTGAAAATGCCGTTATGTTAGACCCGCCAATAAGTTAATTAGGTTTGAACATGTCAGATGATGACAGATGACGTTTACATACTTCGCTCCGATTAAGTAACTGGGGAATAACTTATTTCACCAGAGAATAATCGAAAAGAAGTCCTCTGTTTTGTCTCGATTTAAAATGTAGCGTTGTGTTTTTCTGATCGGTGCAGTGAATATTTTTTCTCCTGACCCGCAGCAGGTCTTTGATTTAGATATTTCAAAGAATAATATTGTCGAATTTTTCGATTCAAGGTAATTCTAAAGGGCATTCGCGTACAGTTGTATGATCAACAAGCATAGTATGCTTTGGTGTATATTGGCTAAAGTTGAACAGCAATCGCAAGACCTAGCCCTATAAATAACGCGGCACAATACACGTGCATACAAATCTTTACATGGCGGACATACGTTTTATTGAGAGTACTTTCTCTTCTTCCCAAAATGTGTTTGTGGTCTTTCGCAGGGAAGCCTACTTTGTTTCTTTTCATTCAATGTCTACATCAATGATCTAGTTAGTATCAGGAACCAAGGGTAGTTCATTATATATGCGGATGATACGTGTATGTTCCTCTCTGCGTGTGATGCTAATACACTGTTATGCAAAATCAATTCTACTCTAAGAAAATTTGTATTGTGATCTGATATTAATGTTCTTAAGGTAAATACAATGAAGCCCAAAGCAACCTTGATGGTGTCAAAAATAAACAAATTTTCCTGAACCATACTATTCGATTGGTTCAAATCAAACTAGTCAAAGATCACCACACCTGTTGTGTATCTCTTTCATAGTACATGACTTGGGATTGTCATGTGAATTATTTAATAACGAAACACTCCCGTCTAATTGGTCTTGTCTCAAGGTGCGGCACTATTTTACGCCTCAACATTAAACCTAAAATCTATTATACATTGTTTTGATCCAAATTAAATCACTGTCATAATATGTGGGCTAGAGCAACAGAAACAAATCTTAAAAACATACTTTTACTGCAAAATAAAATAATACGATATATTGCCAATATTTTTTATTTAGACAATACAAAGCCTTTATTTTCAAATTCAATGCATTTCTCTTGAACGCATGTATATATGAGTATTGTTTGCTTTGTTCGCTTGGTTTCTCACCTGCATCTTTCATAGGCTTCTTATATACTGTTTTTTTGAATTTTCAAAGCATGACAGTGATATCAGCATACGCCACAGAAATACACGGGTCTTCCGTCATTCCCGTAAGCACTCCACTTTAAAATATTTACATTACACTGTACCGCTCGTTTTAAATAATTTTTTCACAAACATCGTAAACATATATACAATCAGAAAACAAGACTAGCGCTCTTATATCCTTGTTGCCTCCCAACGCAGGTGCTAGAAATCATTATTTTTGTTACATTATAGTTTATATTTGCAGAATGCATTGTACTAAGGCCGCTGCCAAAGTCACACGGGCCCCAGACCCAGTCAAGCTCTTTCAAACTGCTTTTTAAAGCCCGGCTCTTAGGCGACCGTTTCCGTGTTTCGCAGCGTAGGGGCGGCGTCTACGGCGGATTCGGCGTAACCGCGCTAAATATAACGAGAAAATTGACGTCACGTGATCTAAACGCCAATTTAATTTCCCGTTAAATTTAGAGGAGAAATTCAGTTTCTCCGCTAGATTTAGCGGGAAAACAGATGTCACGTGACCACAACACCAACTCAATTATCAGATACGTGATTTCAACACCAATTCAATTCCCCGCTAAATTAATTCAGTTTCTTCGCTAGATTTACCGCACAAATTCAATTTCTCCGCTTAATTTAGCGTAAAACGTGACGTCACGTGACCTCAACACCAATTGAATTCGCCGCTAAATTTGGTGGAGAATTGAATTGGGGTTGAGGTCACGTGACGTCAATTTTCCTGCTAAATCTAGTGGAAAAACGGAATTTGTTCATAGGTGACGTGACACCAAGTCATGGGACGTCATTTTCCCCGCTAAACTTAGCGAGGAAACTGAATTAGAGGAAGAGGTGGATGAGGGCATAACCTCCCCCTCCGTACCCTCCTCTCCTCCTCCTCAAGAGTACCCCCCTCTGTACCCTCCTTTCCTCCTCCTCAATTTAGCATTACAGATGTTTGCAAACTTCCATTTCTTGTCTAAGACTCCTTCCACTTAAAAGAACAAATAAAAAGAAAACATCTTTGATTTAATTTGATTTGAATGGAGAACCGAAAGCGACGACCAGCTGATCAAACCCCACGTTTGAGCGCCAGATAATGTGGGTATCCACATAAAGGGACCATGAAATGACCTTTTTGCTTTCGCCGGATAACTTTTACATTAAACCTTCAATGTTCAGAGAACGCCGAACAGGCATCCGTTTTCGTTTTGGTTTATTAACTTCTCGACGTAATATTACTGAAATATCAAGTTTTTCTTCCTCTCCAACTCACCGCGAAACAAGCCGCGGAGAAAGTTTGGCGGTCGTGGCGTACCTTGACACCGGGCAGTAGGAGAATGGGAGCGCTAGCGGCGAGCTGGCGGTGTGCCGGTAGGATTTACCAAAGGGTCTTACTGCACTGATGGCGCCGATGCCACCGACATATTTTCTGAAAAGGCGCCTCTCATCACCGCGATAGCCATGGACACATCACAGCTGAGCGAAATTCAATTAAATATTTTGCGCTTCAGCGACAGCTTGGGACTAGTCCCAGACGCCGGTACAAAGCGCAACAGGTCGTCAACACAACGGCCGGTTCTCCGCCGCCGTCAGCCGTTTCTAAAAAGAAGGGGGCGCGCTGTCACTCACTGGCGTAGCAGAATATGCACAGAGTTTTTATAGGCTCAAGCTTTATTAACTTTTATTTTGTCAGGATAGGCTCGCAGGGCAGTGTGGATGAAAAAAGAAAAACAAAAAGACGCTGTACCCGTCTTGAACAATCACGACTTTAAAACACGGACTTTACTGACAGTAAAGGGGATAGAAGACGAGGATAAATCTCGCCACACGGCTTTTCTAGGATTGCAAACGACGATGTAATCTTAGCAGCGATAAAGCAACGTATAAATTGATTTCGTGATCCCATAGACCAGGGGTGGCCAGGCTGACCCTGCCTAAGAGCCGCAAACCAAACCACGTAACATTCAAGAGCCGCGGAGGGGGGGGGGGGGGGGGGGGCAAACTTTTGTTTAGAGCAATAAACGAAACTCGAACTACTTTCAATCTATCCGAGTCAAGAGCAGTCCAACTGTATGTAAGGAGCAGTAGCACAAGACTTCCAAACGGCAGCCCGTCTTTCGATTTTTAGTGCGTTCCATTTCTCTTTTACGTGGAAGTGATCGTGTGACCGGGAGGGAGGCGGGGGAGGGGGTGGGGGAGGGGAGGGAGCTGCCAGTTGCACTTTAACACGCGAAGAGCCGCAGCTTGGCCACCCCTGCCATAGACGTTGTGAGAGTTCAGGAATGTAAACACTAATCACTTTTCTCGGGTGACGGAAAGGGGTCAAAATTCGAATCCTTCGTACACGCCTTTAAATACAGTATGCACCAGAAATATCTTGAACATGAGCGCACGCATGGATTGAGTGAAATAAGAAATCCGGGCGATGATCGAGGAGACAAATGCTAAGAAAGCACCATCGCAGTTAAAGTAAACAAAGACAACGGCACGAGCGTTTCTGCTGTCCTGAGGGTGCCGTCACAAAATCGCCGCACGAGTAGATGGATGTTCCCTCCTACGCCGTGCTGGGTTATCATCGCGAAACTCGACGAAAATTCAGTCAAGGATAGCGCTCTAGGCCAAACGATGATCTTCCACCACGCCGACCAGGTCGACGATAACCACCGAGGCCATATTTTTTAGCAGAGCAGGAACCGCGACCGGCGCAGGCGCAGTCTTATCTTTCTCTTGCTTCGTTCACCACACGATAGACGGCGCATTGTTCCGAGAATTATAAAATTCGGCAATTTCCGTCATATCGCTAAGTAATGAACAAAATGTGGATCAGAATATTCTTTAACAAAACTTTTAAGAAGCATTCGCCTGCTATTTCTTGTTTATAATCTCGGTGCTGGTGAGGTAGGCTCTTATTCAAATGGCGACGTGGATTTGGCTGACGTGCCGTGGCACCGCGGATGCATCAAAGTGAAACGGCAGAGATCTTTCGAAGGAAAGAAGGTGTAAAAGACTCCGCTGTTATTTTAAAAGTTATATAGCGAATTCTTTTTTGGTTCTCTGTTTTTTTGTGTTTTGGTTCTCTTTTCACATTTTTAATGCCATATGATGGATGAAATTTGATTTCAAAATTGTTTTATCATCCCTTTAATGCTCGCTAAGGCACCGCCTCGACCGCACCGAAGGAGAGCACACACTCAAGCTAGGATGTATTCGCACAGAGGGATTTCTCTGCGTGTAGAGGATAAACCGGCTTCGAGTTTGGAAGTCACGTGATCCACGCCACAAATGTTCGATTATCAACCGAGCTCGCAGGGAGCCGAGGAGTTTCTGTGACCCGCCTACGAATAACCGTCGTCCCGTCGGAACGCCCCATCTTCGTCTGCCTGCTTTTGAGGAAGGACTATGACCAACACCTTTCAAGTGTGGGGTGCCTTTCTTTATCTTCCCCTGCCTTTTGTTTGATGAGTACCCAGAGGTCGCCAGCAAGTTCGCGAAAACAAACACTCCGGCGACTCAACTACATTGACTCCACCATGCGAATGCTCGCTTCAATTTCCAGCACCGCCTTTTCCTTCTCGGATCGTTTCCTCGAGGCAGCTTTATGACGTATGCAGTTTTCTCAGGAGCTAAATATCTCTCGTGCGAATACACCAGTACGAAGGATATACTGTTTCACAGATGGAAGATCTGGAGGTAGTCGCTTGTCCTTTGGCATCCGTGGGCCCACGTTCGGCTCCCTCGCTGGCCGCGAACCCCAAAACGTGCGATAAATATGTAATAATATTGATGGTTATATTTGGTATGTTAGTCTACTTTATCGACTGCAATGAATAACAGCAGGAAAAACTTATATGCCAGCATATTTTGTTACCCCTTTTTGAGAAGTTCAGCAAAATATTCTAATCCATCAGTAGCTGAAAAAAGCTCTCTGAGCTTCATAGTCCTTGGGGATGTTAAAAGACCGAAACAAAATCAAATGCCATAGTTTAATTACAACTTACTTTAAGGAGTGTAAACCTTGTGCAGCTGAGAATAACAAGTAAAAAAAAAGTGACACGACGATGTGAAATTTTTTATCTGATAAGATTAATTCGACTTTATCTTTTCTACCCAGGAATAAGATAAAAAAATCAGGAATCTATTTGTACATAACCTGCCACCATTTGTAGGTCTACAAATATAACCATTTGCATTTGTATTACTTCGATCACGATCCGTGATACTTGATCAAAGGAATATTCAAGATGTTTGAGGCAGGCGTACAGTGCATTTGCTCCAATTTAATTTATTAAAAATTTTGGCCTAGTTTGATAAACTCCTTACATATTTTTACATGCAATTGTCGGTTCACAAATGTATATAAAAACCGAAAAGAAGCGAGTAAAATATATGCGGGAGACGTACTTCTAAAATCTACCAAGGGAACAATCAGTCTAAGTAAGAAGTAATACAAGTGAAAAAATGTTTTTATATATAACTTTCTCAATCTTTATTATCACAGCGCATCTATCACAAATATTAAAGAGATTAGAGTCGCTTACATACATTAATACGTTAGACATTTACTTGAGAAGAGCGATAGGCTATCAAGCTTTGTTGTCTCGTCTTGTTTTATATTTTGGGTGGAAGGCCACGTGGTTTTTACGTTTCTATACAGTGAATATCTTGACTGCCGTCTTGTCTTAAGGCATTGCAGTTGCAAGCAAACAATCACTAACAATTTTATGTATGTAGCGTAATTGGAAACATCTAGGGACGATGCGTTCTTCTAAAAACACGGATTTTCAAAAATATAAAGAGCTAGCAATTTTTTGCATGTTACAGCAGATTGCTCTTAAAAGAGCAAGAAATTTAACCTCGGCGTTTTAACGTGCAACCTAGACACATTCAGAAATAAAAAAAAAACTGAAACGCTTTATTTATTATTGTCAGCGTCAGGTATTCTCAAAACGTTGCACAGCATTTAATAGATTACGTAAGAGGTTGAAAAAGTATGACTTGAGGACCTATATTTCGAGCGCATATATATATATATATATATATATATATATATCACAAAAGAGGGACTCTACCTTGTACCCAACTTACGGAACAAAAATGCCCACCAGGGCAAGAAGCCACTTTAGATGGCGAAATCACACCGCAAATGTTCTGTCAACAAAAAACCAAATTAAATTATTAGAATGCAATGACAGATTCAAGTTCTAAAATTGTAACCAAATATTTTCACATTGCACTGGCAGAGCTTCTATGTGTTCCTGCTCTGCTTTGAATTAAAATACAGACACATGACTAGAATTCGTGCTACGCCTGCAAATAAAAAAAAATCGTAGTTAAATATCTTTTTTTTTTTAAACAAAGAGACACAATTACAGCTGCTTAAATCACCGCAATTGAACTGTTTTCAACAGCTTGAACCAATATGAGCCCAGACTTAAAAGAATCTGTTCTGCGGTTGCGGCAGGAAAAACTGTTGTTCATCACTGCAAGAAGAAAACACGTGCTGTGAACACAAACACCCAAGTTTACGCTCTTCGTGCCATTAGTGTATAAGTATCGGTAGTGCAATATACCTAATTCGTGAGGTACGCGTGGGGTCGATTTGTGAAATGTCTTAATCTGTGGAGCACGTTTAATGAGCATGCAGTTTGAAACAAACAAGTCAGGAACTTCGTGAGTGCCCCTTCGAACTGTATATCTGAGCTGCGAATAGCTGCTTTTTGTTCGGGAAGGCAAATGTGGATCCATATTATTATATTTTCTTGCATTCGGACTGCATGATTTCCACTTAGAATTTTTTTTCATGGTAACAGAGCTGACCATTGTATTTGTACAGAGATAAATATATTGATTCTTTCGTATATAAAGACAACCTAAAACGTCTGACACAATGTAAAGGCATCTGAATACCAGTTCGGAATAAGGATGCTAGGGGGTTCTTTTTCTTCTTTAAGTAAGACATATCTTCTCCATATTTTAAGCACAAATATACGCATATATCTGTACCTCAAAAGTTTCTTGAAATCTTACAATTTTGGAGCCATATGTTATCTGCTGTGTCCTCAACATGGCATGTGGCTTTTTCTCACGGAAATGACGATCGAAAAAAAAAAACGGAATGGCGTGCGTAAAGCCCGTTTCAGATACGGAGACAGTCTGTTGCGTTAATACGAAGGTTTTTGTTCTGCTTTTTTTTATGTTCTAGGGAGGTTTCAGCGAAACCTTTCTAATGACCTCCGCAGCGCCTTGTATGTACTGCAGCCTGCAGACGATAAACTACCCTAATACTGTATACAGTCTCTGAACCTATTACGATAAACAATTTGTGTGACGACGTATATTATACAAAATGAACGTGGGGGATTTTTTTTTTTTGTGTCTACGTCGTGTCTTTATTCACACCCACTGAAAGCTTAAGAAGCAACTCAAGCGGCAAGTAGTCCTCACGCTTCTTGCTTGACGAAGTCGTCTGGTGCTTTCTTATTTTTTTATGAAGCCATCGTATTATCGGCGGAGTAATAGTTGCATGTATGGCGTTAACTGACGCGCACATTTTCTCAAGTTGGTAGTAACTATAAAATTTCAACGCTGAAGACTTGTCAGCGTCACTGGTAGTCATAAATTAGCAAAACTTGGCGCGATCAACTAGGGACGCACATGAGGACCCGTAAGATTGGGGGAGATGGAAATATTTTTCTTGTTTTGTTGGACAGACGGATTAGGTTTCAGATTTATTATCCACCTTTTGAGTTTCTTGATCAATCCTCTATGTCGCTTTCGGCAGTGTCACGGCGGTAAGTATAAATGTATCGGGCGTTCTTGAGAACAAAGAAGAACTGTGTTTTTCGGCCCGAGTAGATTAACTACGCATTTCACGAAGCTGAAACTTGGTGAGAACGTGATGTTATAGTTTGGAATATAACGCGAAATTTCGAAAACCTGACGTTGCCTGTAAATAAAAACAAACAAATAAATTGTATGAGCCGGCGTTTGCTTAAGTCTAAGATCGCCAAAGCGAGAGCGGACATTCTGGGCACATGCGGCATTCGTGAAAAGCGCCTTGCAGCGAGAAACGATAGTTTTATTTTATTTTATTTCTAGCTGACAAGTTGTTTTACAAAAAATAAATTCTAAAGACACAAAAAATGTCAGTTTTTATTCCGGACTATAGTAGGCTGACGTAGAAGGTGGCTCATAGGAATATATCTCTCTCTCCCTATATATATATTTGATCCAAGTAACGTCATGTTCTCAAACTTTCTCTTTCTATTCCAACTGGTAACGTCACATTTTCACGTTGTTTCAGCTTCCTGCGATGTGTAGTTCATATACACCGGCCGAAAACGCGCTTCTTTTTTCTCAAGCATGCCGGGTACTTTCGAATTGCTAGTTAGGGTGTAATGCAAATTATCTTTTTTAATAGACCTTCTCCATATTGAAGACATTGTCTAACATAATAATCATCTAGTGCTTATATTGTGTGGCTAGCGAGACAGGCTTACATGACTTTGATGCGTTTGGACATCATACAAATCTAGCGCAGCGCTCACGCCTACGACTACAGTGTTTGCCAGTTTGACAAAGCTCTAATCTAACTTGGCCCCCGAAATAATTATGAGCACCGTTTAAACGAGCGAAATCGCGTTCCCCAAATATAAATTTAACAATGTGGTAAACTTTGCTGTAAACTTCAATAATCATTTTAAAAACAGTGTGTAATGGGACCTACATCGAGCAGCCGCCATCAGTGCCGTTCTTATATATGTATCGAACTTCTCTTACCCTGGCAGTGTTGTTCGGAACGGCTGTCCTGGAACGCGTTTCTTTTAGGGGGAACGAAGGAAAACCGCCGTTCCATTTTGCATCGCTGGAACTGGAACGGGGACTCGTTAAATTTTACAGGAACGAGAAAAGTAACGGTGTTTCTTTTTGTTCGTCGAGTGAAATAATTTTTATTATATTTCTAAGAGTGAAATTCTAAGAGAATAAAAAAATAACTTTATGAAGCGCAGGATCTCGTTAACTTTTTGGTTACTTATGTTGGGGTTTATTTTGTGTGGTCATCGCTTGGTAACAGTCGGGTGCAGGAGAGCTAGTGGACATAAATTCTTTCCTCAGAGCCCGAGACGACGGTACATAAAGCGAAACTTTTAGTCGAAGGAAAAGACGCAGACAGAGGGATGCTTCAAAGTCAGCTACTTTTTTAGCTTTCGCGAATCCTCATACACCCAGAAATCTAAGGTCGACTGCAGCCATCATTGAACATCCACAAAAAGACCTACAGATACGACAAAACAACAGGTTACCAGACATCAAACACATTCTTGTCTCCCGAAGATTGGTCACTTAAAAGATACAGAAACATTAACCTTTATTCCTTCTCTCCTTGTCCCCCACCTTCAAAGTGAACAACCGAATCCAACCTTCAGGAAGAATGATTTGTGGTTTTCAAGACTGACCTTCAAAGAGCTCTACCCTTGTCTTCACTTACTCGTCTTCCGGACAGCAAAATCGAGAATCAACTGTTGGCGAAAACACAGCGAGGGCGCAGGCGAGCTGGTGTTAGTTTACCATTATGTTAAAGCCCCTGAGACTGGTGTAAATACCTTGAAACAACCAAAAGCAGAAGAGGCAGAGAAAGAAGTGAGTCGCACGAAGTCTCAAATTCAACTAATAAATTTATTCAGTAAATCTTTTATACACAAGGTCATGATGTGCCATAAGTTTGAGCACAAGTGGCTGCGAAAAGTTTAGAAACGATTGGAAAGACAAAAGCATTTTTGCTTTTGTGTTTAGTGTTGGTTGGTGACTAGCTTGGCTTCAAAGGTGTATGTAAGAGGTTTACTGAATAAACTTATTAGTTGAGTTTGAGACGTCATCCGACTGACTTCTTTCCGTGTCTCTTCTAATTTTGGTTATTTCAAGGTGCTTAAACATAAGAGTTTACTGGAAATAAAGATTTCATTTCATAAAGATTTCATTTTATAAGCAACTGTTCTTAAGTTCGAACAATCTATTTGTTAGATCGAAACGTGTGAGGCTGTTGTAAAACGCTCGTGCAATGTGGGGTAGCAGTACATTTGGCTCGTCTGAATTGCCCACCACAAACATGAATATGGTTAAAATATGATATTTTAACGGTGATTATGTCAACAAATAACACCCTGATTCCACTTGTTTTCCTCTCCTGGTATTTTTCCATCACGGCATTCAAAGTCGTATTTTCCCATTTAATGGGATAGATAAAAAAAGAAAACTTTCCTCGATGTAACTAAATATGGTAATCAACAAAATACAAAGGTAACCTACATGTAACGATACGTTCTATTTTTTGACTGTAATGAGAACGAGTTCCTTTTTCACATACGGAACTTGTAATGGGAACGCGTTCCACAAATCAGAAAAAAATGAGGAACGATTTTTGTTCCTTTTTTTGAGGAACATGTACAACACTGCCCTGGCTGCACTAGCAAGGAGCAGAAGGAAGCCGCCGCCGCTCTAAGCGTGCTCCATTTATGGCCCCCAGGCGGCCTGCATCGCGAGTAACTACTGTCATCGACAGGTTTCTTTTACGGCCCCTCCCGTTTATTGTTCACGAGCTCCGATAAGTGCCGCGGTGCCTGGCGCATCCCTTCAGCGGAGTTCTCTGGGTGCGCGACGCTGCTGCTGCTCGGAGTAACCTCCAGAAACGCTGGCTTGGACGTTATTCCCAGGATGGGGACATTTCTTCAGTGGGTGGCCCAGGAGAGCTTCTTGCATTGCATTGGTTGATGTTCGCTCGCCTACTTTCCTGGGTTGGACGTCTTTATTACGCTCTGCTATTTTCAGTAAGGTGGTTGGGAGTAACTTTTGAGGTCGCGTGGCCACTCTTCTGCTACCGGCTACCTTGTTTTACAGCACGAAGTACTTAAAAAAAAAAACGAAACTTCACTTGATTTTTTCTTGCTCGGTTCATTTTTCGTCAATTATTTGTTAGTCGCTGGTTCCACGCAGTGGCTTGTGAAGAGTGAAGTCATTCAAATATTAGGAAGGCTCCATGGAATCGCAGTTGTCCCGCCTCCAGCATGTGCATTCTACCTTCGGTAAGAATCTAGGGTCTATGGACTTCGATCGTGCACGCAAAGCCAGAGCAAGCCGTAAGGCAACGTGCGAGTAATGAAAACTGGGTATTCGAAAAAAGCCCCATCGAGCTTCTTTTTGTTTTTCTGTCGGTAAAAATAACTGGGAGCATATTTCAAAGGCTAGAAGTTTAAACTCCCATCTTTCCTAATGCGCTTAACACTGGAACATATCTAGTAGTGTTCATTTTCTCTGTACTTCTAGCAAAAAGCCTTATGACCAAATTTAGACAGTGTAGTAAAAAAGATAGGTGTCCGTGTGGTTGAGGCTTAAGCCTGCTGCCAATAGCCGGTCCTTTTGTCCGGGCTAGACTCAGCATGTTTCCTTGAGAAACGCAGAAAAAAAAGTATTAAATCAATCAATAGGCGACTGAACGAATGCCATCTAAGCGTATAACTCGGCGGAATACTACACAATTATAAACCTGCGAACAAGGGGGTGAGGAATCTCCTGGGGTCGAATTATTATTACCGCGAGAGCGAGGTCAAACTTTCCTATTCGCAGAGCGAGCTCAGATATTGTTCGAAAACGATTCGTCATCTAACAGGAAAAAAAAGGGCTTGTTCGCTACGAGGAATTATTCGTGGCCGGAAATAAAACAATGAAACCACTGTAGGTCGCGTGTTTTCAGATTGAACGAAAAGTTGACGGTCTGCTACAAATAGAGTTCACGCCGAGGCTAAGTGACATCGAACGAAGGCTAAAATTGTGATTGGCCGCTAACTGATAGTTTAGACAAAAACATTGAATGCTTGTCTTAACTGCATGATCATTTGCTCAAGTACTCTAAAAGCTGCATAATAATTGCCGGTGATTTTAATTTACCAAAGCTAGAGGGCAACAATTGTCGTCCATTTCGCCATGTGACCGAATCGTCTTCAACATTATGTTTTAGTGGGACGTTGATGAAGCCGTCAGTAACCCCACGCGAGTGCAGGGAATTTCATCCTCTATTCTGGACCTTGACTTTCATAGTAGATCACTTTCTGATGTACATGTGACAGTTAAAGGCGGGTTGTCCGATCATAAACTTGTCCTTTTCACATGCCAACTTGGCAGCTGGGATGCGCCTGCTGCCCAGAAACAGAAAACTGTTAAAGACTTTTCGAGGGCTGATGATATATCTGTTCTTGATTGCCCTGAGTTAGCTCTTGATGTATTTTCTGGGAATGATGTTGAATTGTTTGTGGAGAAAAGTTAAAACTATTTGTCATTTTTGTCTTCAACATTTTATCCCAAATCGAACAAAACAAAAACGTACACCTTCAGAACCCCTGGATCACCCGCGACATAAATCTTTAGCTACGGAAAGTAAAACGTAATTAAAAGTTTTTGTCTAACAGTGTAACTATTCGAAATTTAAAGCAAACACTTGCGGCGAAAATTCCCGCAATAAAATAGTTTTATTGCCCTAAAACTCTTACACGGTTCCTTAAGACTGACTCGGCCACAATTTTGCGCCATCTCTCTACAATTGGACGGAAAGCCTTCGTTTTCGTTAAACTTAGTGAAACCGTGAGTCACAACAAGCGGAAAACAGCGACTGAGTTTAATCTGTTCTTTCAATTTGTGTTTTCATATCCCAGCCCTCGACAAACTCCCTTCGATAATTCAACCGAGATTAGTCCAGAGTTCATAATATTTGAAGGAATTTTTCCATGTTACCTTATCTCTAGCGGAAATCATCATGTGGTACTGAAAACGTTCCCAATACCTTCCTTCTTTGTTACGCTGAATCCCTTGCTAGGTTCCTTGATATCATTTTTCGGTCCTCCTTTTTATGTGGTGTTGTTCTATCAGATTTGCGTGTTGCACGGGCAGTGCCTGTTTGCGAAAAGGGAGATGGTTCACTGTTAACTAATTACTCTTCCATATCGCTCACTAGCACATCATGTAAGCACTTAGAACATATCATTTCTAATTTGGTGACTGAATTCTTAGATAAGCATGACACCATCTCCCCTTTTAGCATGGCTTCCGTAAAGGTCTTTCCGCTACCACAGGTTTTATTTCCACTATTCATTCTTTCGCTTCAAACTTCAACATTCGGGAAACCCGGACAAGTCGACATAATCTTCCTCGACTTGAGCAAAGCTTTTAATAGGGTCTCCCATTCCGGTATTTTATTACAACTGAATGAAGTTTGGCTTTCTCCTTACTGTTGTAAAATGGATTTTTTCTTATCTAGGAATGCACCAACAATTTGTCGATATAGATCTTCATCATTCAGATCCCCTTTATGTATATTCTGGTGTCCCGCAGGGAAGTGTTCTCGGTCTGCCACTTTTCTCAATTTATAATAATGAGTTAACCTCACGCGTCGACGAGAGCGCGAGTATTCGTTTATTCGCAGATGACTGTTTACTGTTCGAGGCTATTAACTCCATTAGCGACCAGGTTGTGCTGAATGAGTGTCTAAATGCAATTTCTAACTGGTGCGATCTTTGAGAAATAAAACTTAAGCAAGAAAAATTTGTGTTTATGCGTATCACCAACAAAAAGTGTCCCTCTGTGTTTGATTACTCTATTGGCAATACAATCATTTCTCAAACAGAGAGTTTTAAGTACCTTTTCATTAAGATTACTAAAAACGTTTCTTGGTCCTCAAACCTCGGACGAATCTGTGCATCTGCACGTCGTAATCTAGGGCCTAATGAGGCATAAGCTTAAGTACGTGCGCTCTCATGTCAAACTTATGACTTATAACACACTAATAAGGTTTCGGTTGGAGTACGCTTGAACTGTTTGGTATCCTTTTGCGGAGGAAGATATTAGCAGGCTTGAGCAGGTCCAGAGAGTAAGCAGTTCGTTTTATATATAATCGTTATCGCCGGCATGACTATCCAACCGAATTAATTAGAAATAACAACATCATTTCCCTAGAAGCCCGCAGGAAGCTAGCTAGATTAAAAATTAAATTTTCAGCTTTGGTATCACAAACTTCGCCTTGAGTCTTCATCCTACCTTCATTCATCACATCTACTAGAGAACCTAATCATGACCATACACACAAAAAAAACTTCCATATTCGTTCGCACAAATGCTTTTAAATACTTCTTTCTTCCCAGATGTGTAGCAGATCGGAATTCCTTGCCTTCCCTTATGCTTGCTTCGGACAATGTTCTACGATCAATTGGACACCTTTTTGAAGTGTCATTTGTGTTTTATGTGTTTTTAATCGCCCCTCCTTTTCCTTTGATGTATACATTGCTGGTATCATGGGAAGTAAAACAGTATCCACTCCTGCTTGGGCCGCGTCACTGGATTGCAGTATCTTGTAAATAAGTAAATAAAATAAATAAATGAAATCTAGAGTTAAAAACGATCGACAACCGTTCCTTCCTTAGTAAACCTCAACTTGTTCTTCCTTCACCGAGAAGCTGAAATTTACCGATGAAAAAAAAAAGGCTTTGAATAAACACATGAGAGGCCGGGAGACCTCGCTTATCATTTGTATGCCGTTGAGAAGTATTCACAAAAATACCCCGTAATCATGGAAGCGCTGAACAATTTATTATTCGCCATATATTCGCGACCAGCAGAATGCTGCGAGGCTGCGTTCAATCAACAGCTGAGAGGTCTTTTGATCTCACCTTGTCCAAACGTCGCACCACAGCTAAGAAAGCGATGCAACTTTCTGTAGTTCGATATAGGAGCTGTGAGGGCATTCCTAAATCTCTTAACGGGGATTTTTCCAGTGAACCTGTGGTTATAAGGTAGCCTTGAAGAAAAGAAACACATTTTTGTTTTAATGTAAGAGAAAATAATTCGTAACATTTTTAAAAAGGAAACCGCCACTAAACGCGAATGGCTGGTGCTCTATCCGTCATAAGCTGCACGTTTTAACTGCACCTAACTGCCCGTATTATATCTCATATGTTTGTTGAAAGCAAGTCCTTTGCAAAGAAAGTTGTCAAGGAATTATCCCGCTTCCCGAAACCCAGCAACGCGTACACTGCGCCACTTAGATGATGACATCGGATTTTTACTTGATTATGCTCATACATGTTAAGTTAGATTCAGGCAGTTGGTTTTGCGTATGACTGGCTTTGTTAATTTTTTTCGTTCCGCTACAAGAGGTTGCGCGGACTTAGGAGATAATCTCGTCGTATGCAGTAATAAGCGGTGGTAGTGCAATCGGTTACGCTCAAGCGCCATTGTCTGAACCAACCTTTAGAGTTGGCAACCGAGCATTACCAGTTTAACTAATACCACGCCTAAGCATAATCCGGTTTTCTCTAGTTGCGTTCGTAGCGTTTTAGATGTTTGATATTGCGATTGTGGGGTAGAGATAACTCTGACTGTTTTCTATCCTAAGCTTGTGCCGGCATAAATAGTGAGAAGACGTACATATTTTCTAATTTCGTTGTTTTGCACGAGTCACAGCCTAAAAAAGAAAACCATCTGACTCATACAAATCTTATTCATAATACGATATGAAATAGGCATGTGACATAATATATACCTTTTGCTCAATAAAAGAGCACCGATTAATTTGATGCGTGAGCATGGTTATATACCTTGTCAGATGACACAGTAATTGGCTATCCTTTCATACGCATGTCTTTTATCACTTTTGTTTAGCCAGTTTAACAAATTAAAAAATTGAATGTCGTGCACAGCATCCGACAATATGCTGTATGTTTCATTTGTATTAGACGTGCGTACAATTTTGGATATTGTTTTGAACCGCTTAAAATTGTAAAGTTCAGTGATAAACGCGGCCTAATTTTCAGATTTTTCTTCATTTGACTTTTATATTATATGTGCGCACGGCAACCAAGCCGTGACTATGCCTCACGATGCTCCCAACGATCACGCAGGTATTAATCGGTTGCCTCTACATCATATCAGACGCGACGATTACAACGGCAACGGGCTGACTACGGAGCATTGGCGATCATTTGCCGGTCGACCAAGGTGCCGCGTCACTGCCAATTCACATGTACAAGTTGTCTGCGCATCTGCATGGAGCACGGGAACGTCACATGACGATCAAGATACCACCCGTCTGCTGCATATAAGAGCAACATGTGAGGCTACCCAATTCAGGGGACACGGCAACCACTCCTTGACTATGCCTAACATGCTCCCGACAATCAGGCAAATTTTTGACAGTAAATGAGGTTTTTGTATTGACTGTTTATGACTGTTAGTGTTGCCGTGTCCACACTTAGTCTGCGTTGTGCATGCGATTGTTTGTTAATGGCAAGTCTGTTAAGCTTGATCCACATAGTGCAATTTCGCTTGCGAATTCACAGTTGCGGAATCGCTCATGGGAAAACAAAAAGCATGGTGGAGGCTGCGGTGCTCGACTTCCCAGTTGCGAAATCGCAAGCAAAATCGTATCATGGGAATAGGTTTTACCAAGGTTATCGGGGACGTTCACGAAAACCATGGGACACTTCGTTGCAGCAAAAATAGCATTTTTAATTGCTTTAATAACCATGAGTTTGTGTCTTTCGTAATTAAGTTTAGCGACGTGCAACATTAAAAAAAGGAAAGGTCTGCAGTCTTCTTGTAAAAATCAAAGCAAATTGAAAAAAAAAATCTTTCTTAAAGTTACTATCAGAGGCAGAAAGATATGTATGAATTAAGCGAAAACTTGATAAATATTAGGTATGTGCAGTAATATTTTACCGAACACGAGTTAGATGGTTTTTGTTGTATGCGCAGAATGGAAGTTTTCCAAGACTTTTGACATGAACAGGCACAACCACAATAAAAGAAGATATTGTTTGTTTTTATTTAGTATGCAGTCTAAAATATTTACTTTAAAAACAAATAAACAGGAAACACACATAATGAGTGTTCACTCTTTCGTCGACACCCATATTTGTAAACATTTAACCTTTTATTTGAGACGGCAGGATTCCCTGCCATCTACTCACCTATTTTATTTTACTATAATCATCGACGAACAAGTATAGCCAGCTAGCCGTATGACGTGCTTTTCCCCTCACAGAACCTGTCGGACTAGTGAAACACACCATGTCTTCGATCCTCAGGGTGCTGAGGCTGCTCGGTTGCAAGCTCGACTGCAAGCTGGGAACCTTCAAGCCCCACTTTAGGGAAGGCAACCGCTAAGCCAACACCGGCGCCAACCCCTGGAGCTCACAGCGGGGACGCTGGACGTCTTGCGTCACTGGAAATTGGGCCGGCTTGTCTGTAAGCGGGGCAAGCCGGTTCCGAGCGCCTCGCAAAGCGCTCGGGACCGGACTTCTAGGAGTCAGTAGCCCGTGGCGGACCCGCGAAGACCACCTTCGCGAAGACGACTCCTATGCCTAACGCTCTTCACCCTCTTTATCCGCAACGTCAACCCCTCATCCCCATCCACAAGCCCTATTTGTATTTATTTATTTTATTTATTTATTTACCCTCAGGGCCTGAGGCGTTACAGAGTTGAATAGGGTACAAAGGTCACAGAAAACAAAACAGCATAGAGCAAAAAAATATTATACAGTTGTTAGGACGCTTTATAAGAAAAGATTAGCTATGGCAGTTTTAAAACGCGTGTAATCAGGGATTTCGACGATGGCTCCGGGAACGTGATTCCACATTGTTGAGGTGCTAGGAATAAAAGAGTCATGAAAATGTTTCGTGCGACTAGATGAATGCCAACTTTATGATGGTGATCGATGCGTGCTGAAACATAATGAGGTGCTGTTAGTAGCGTTTCTTTCAGAATCGGGTTGTTATGATAAATCTTATGAAACTGACATAGACGAAACGATTTTCTACGCTGCGAAAGGAGTGGTAATGATAAGCATGATTTCATTGCAGTCATACTAGATGTTCGATGGTAGTTGTATTGTATAAAACGCAATGCTAGGTTTTGAACTGATTATAATTCTGAAATAAGAGATTTCTGACCTGGATCCCAAGCGGAGGCTGCATCTTTCAATTTAGTGCGAACTAATGTTTTATAAAGTAGTAATTGTAATGAAATGGGCGCAAGATAGAATTTTCTCCGAAGATAACCTAGCACTGTGATTCGCGTTATTTACAGCAGTGGTCGACGTGGAGTTTCCAGGACAGGGTAGAAGACTCGTGCACGCCCAGATATTTAATACGATGATACGGCTTCGAGAGAGTGGTTATTTAGATGATAAGAGGGACATTCTGTATCACGACAAGAAACGCGCATTTATTTGCACATCTTAGTATTAAGTTTCATGTTGCACAAATCACACCACTTAGATACGCGGTTAATATCAGACTGGAGAAGATGGACGTCAAAATCACTGTAAATTTCACGATAAATCACACAGTTATCAGCATAAAGACTCACAGATGTACCTATATTAGTTGGCACGTCATTATTAAAAGCAAGAAATACGAGAGAGCCCAGGACCGAGCCTTGGGGTACACCTGAGCCAACTGGAGAAGGATGAGAGCTAGTATTATTAGCTGTTACAAACTGAGACCGGTTATTGAGGAAAGAGTACAACCATGCTAGTACATTGGGGTCTAAGTTAAGTTTACTCAGCTTGAGGAAAAGTAGTTTGTGTGTTACTTTATTGAATGCTTTTGAAAAATTGAGGAATATGCAGTTCGTTAAAGATTTACGATCAAGGATGGAATGAATGTCGTGTGTGAAACACAAAAGCTGAGTCTCGTATGAAAATGCTTGGCAAAATCCGTACTGTGCTGTATTAAAAAAGAATTGGACTCTAAAAAATTTGCAAGATGCGAGTAAATGACATGTTTAATGATTTTACATGGAATGCTGGTGAGTGTGATATGGGTCGGAATTTATTTAGACAATGCTTGTTGCATACTTTATTCAAAGGAATCACCTTCCCGACCCTCCAATCCTCAGGTACACAACCTGTATCAAGAGAGTGCTCAAACAGTTTAGTCAGGATTATCGAGTTATACATCTTAGTATTAATTAAAAATTTAGAATCTATGCTAGCAATACCAGAGGATGATGATATTTTAAGATTTTTTATTTTACTTGCAATACCGACAGTGTCTATAAAAATTAAGTCCATCCTTGAAAACTCAAAAGATGAGTAGTCAAGATAGATAGTAACTGTATTGGTAGAAAACGCCAAAGCAAACACAGTGTTACGTATACTAGCACATTCATCGCTGGGAATCGCTGTGTTGTCAGAATCTCGAAGTGCTATAACAAAATCATAATTTTTGTTAACAACATTCCAAAATTGTTTCGGGTTATTTATAAGCATGCAAGGTAATGTTTGAATAAAAAATGAATCTTTGACAGCTTTTAGTGCAATTTTGTGATCATTTGCTGCAGAGAAGTACATATCCCAATGGGACTGGGAATGAATGAATTAGCGGAACGAAACATGCGTTTTTTCCTATTCGACAGCCTTTTCAATGACTGGTTAAACCAAGGTGAGTTTCGGTTTAATTTGACCATTCTCAGCGGTATGAAGGTATTTGCGAGAGAAGGGACTTTATCTTTAAATAAGTTCCAGGTAATATTCAAAGACTTGTCTTTGAATCCTTGTAGAAGCTCGTCCAGAAAAGAACATAACTCATGGTTAATTGCGCCAAAGTTAGTCATCTTATAGTCTCTGATGTATTTATTGTGGCTGTCTTTGTGATGAACGGAGATGTTTAATGAAATGAAGCAAAGCATGATCACTTAAACCAGGTAAGTTAGATATTGTCACGGGTGGCGACCAGAATAACAATAAAAAACAGGAAGAAATAAACATTTAATGTGGCGAACTTGTGCCCAAAACGAAAAGGGAGTAGAAAATAATTACAAAGCGTCGCGAGCGTCGAAGTCGGCGAGACAGCAGAGTCGACCGCTGGTGCGAAACTGATCCCGGCTCGCCACGCGGAGAGCCTTTTGTATCGGCTTGGGTTTCTGGAACATCCGGCCTAGAACGTTCGGGGCGTAGGGCAACAAAACTCAAAATGAAATAACTCGGTATCGCTGTAGTGAACAAAATACGACCCCAGCCAAAAATTACGTTCTCGCCGATTACTGCTCCTTAGAGATCGCTATGAGTGACGTCAAGTATCGTTCTCTTTTTTTCCTCCGGTCCGGACGGGCGTAACCACCGAATAAAAGCTTCGGTAAAAGGACTCCAAGACTCGTTTTAGCGAGCAACTCGGTGCGCCCAGACTGCCCAAAGATCCGAGTACCTTGTAGCTGTGGGCTCATGCGCAACCCGGAGGTGGGATCGGAAATTAGGAAAACAGTTCGACGAGTGGACTTTGGAAAGCCTCGAAAATTCAATGGAGCATTCACGCTCCATTGAATATCCGTTGAATGGGGAAGGGTGGGCATGTAGAGTACAACCACTAACTAGCTGCAATCACTGAAGTTTATAATGAAAAGGAAAAACAGAATGTTCTGCTTTGCGTCACTGCTTGTTTACTACGCAATCTCGTGCGTAGTACACAGGTCCCTAACGACTGCTAGCGATCAGCCGGCACGTGAAGCTCGATCTTGCGATATAAACATTCGCCTCCCAATCGTTCGAACCCTTTACGCAGCAGTATTAATTAACATTGCGCTTGTGGATACCATAAAGGACTTAAAAAAATCGCGAAAGTTTGGATTTGTAAGTTACAAGACTAATTTACCCAAGTTCGGCTGGAGGTAAATATTATAGTTAAAAATGCCCCCAAAAAAACAAAACCACCTGCCTTAGTCAAAAGTTACGAAGGAAAACTTTTAAAATCCTATGTATTCTAATAAAAAAATTGTTGGGGGGGGGGTGGGAATGTGGAAGGGAAAGAAAGTGTTCTTCTCACCTTGCTAACGTTCTCTGTTTTCCTTATCACCCACAAAAACCTTTGCTAGCTTTGAGAAGATAATATCTGCCTAATGAACTTTCTTTTTCTTTTAGTGCGGCAAGTTTTTTAATTTTATTATTTTTATTTTACAAATTAGATTCACCACCTAGACGCACTTATGTGGTAAATTAGTGTCGTAGCTTACAAATTCGGATTTTACGCGCCTGAGGAAAAAAGAACGAAAAAACAGACGTGTACAGCCCAGCACACGTCTGTTAGGGCGCCGCGGCCCGCGCCGGAGAGCTTCAAAGATTCGAGTCTGGGACTGACCCGCAGCGCGAAAGCGAGAGGGCCCCCAAGTACTGCACGTCACTGGCAGCACGGCGTAGAGCAACGCCGCTCCATCCACGGAGCCCCGATGACAATTTAGGCGACGAGTACGGGAGACAGCACACACGGCGACAGCCGCTGAGTACGGCACCGAACGAGTTCACTTGTTTTCCAGTCGCTAGCTTTTGGGTATACAAGCGACGAGTATGGCATAGTGCACGCACAGCGGCGGCCAATTAAAGCAAAATAAGCTTACCTCCTATCTTTAGACGGCTAGCGCAACAGAGGTAGGTGCCGCTTGGCCTGCGTACTCGTTGAACGAGAACGATGTTGACGTCACGTTCACTATTTCCAGTGTTGCCGGGGCCTCGAGCGGCTAGTTCCAGTTTTGTCGGCCGCGCCCCAAACAGGACTTTGAGGCGTCGATAACTTCAAAACTACGCACGATAACGAAAAAAAATTACACCTAGCAATTCAGGGACGCTGGCTGCGCTAAAAAGAGTCATAACCCCAAAATCGAAACTATGGACCGGAGTTGCCCTTTAACTCGGTGAAACGAGAAAGTTCTAGAACTTCCGAGAATGACAAGTAGAAAGAATAAATAAAAGACACTTCTCTCCCAGGAATCGAACCCTGGCTCATCGCGTGGGAAGCAAACACGATAGCCGTTAGGCCACGGCCGCACTGCCTACTTGGCAGCCGCGCGCGCGGCATTACCCCCCCCCCCCCCCTTTAAAGAAGTGCATCGCCACGATGCAACTCAAAACAGAACAAAGCAGATAAGAAGAATGGCAAAGTAAAGCGTCATTCGGAACACATAAGGTCCGCAGTCCTATCGAGCGTAGTACGGCTTCAGGCGCACGACGTGGATGACTTCAGGTCGCGGTGGGCGGCGTGATGAAGTCCGTGTACCGTCGGGCATCACCTCGTAGTTCAAATCCCCGAGTCGACGAAGTACTCTGTAGGGTCCGAAGTAGCGCTTCAAGAGTTTTTCGCTGAGACCACGGCGGCGGATCGGTGTCCCCACCCACACCCTGTCTCCGGGCTGGAAGTGGACGTCCCGACGACGAAGGTTGTAGCGGCCAGTGTCGATACGTTATTGGGCTTGAATCCGGAGTCTGGTGAGCTGACGGACTTCTTCTGCCCGTTGGGCAACCACCTGGGCGTCGTCGCCTCCGTCGAAAGCCGGTACGTGGGGTAAGGTAACATCGCGTCTAGAATTGTGGTCACTTTGCGACCATGAACCAGTTGAAAGGGTGTAACCCCGGTGGTCTCTTGCACGGCCGTGTTTTAGGCAACAGTGACGTACGGCAACACCTCGTCCCACGTCTTGTGCTCCACGTCGACGTACATGGAGATCATGTCGGCGATGGTCTTGTTGAGTCCTTTCAGTCAGCCCGTTGGTCTGCGGGTGGTACGCCGTGGTGCGACGATGGCAGGTGTGGCTGAGACGAAGGACTTCTTGTGTCAGCTGGGCCATGAACGAGGATCCACAGTCTGAGATCAGCACTTCGGGAGTGCCGTGCCGGAGGACGATGGATTCAATGAAAAACTTGGCAACTTCCACAGCAGTCCCGGAAGGAAGGGCTTTCGTTTCGGCGTATCGCGTGAGATAATCTGTGGCGACGATGATCCAGCGATTTCCCGACGTCGACGGCGGAAAAGGGCCAAGTAGATCCAATCCGATCTGCTGGAAAGGTGCTGTTGGCGGAGGAATTGACTGCAGGAGTCCGGCCGGCCTCATCGGAGGTTTCTTGTGTCGCTGGCACTCGTGGCATGATCTTGTGTATAGGTGGACGCTCTTGGGGAGCTTGGGCCAGTAATACTTTTCACGGATACGGGCCAGTGTCCAGCTGTAACCAAGGTGTCCAGACGTCGGGTCGTCGTGGCAGGCTTGGAAGATCTCCTCTCGAAGGTCAGTCGGGATTACCAGCAGCCACGACAAGTTGTTGTCCCTAAAGTTCTCTTTGTAGAGTACACCTTGTCGCATGACGAAGGTCGACGGGGCTCGTGAGAAAACACGGGGCAAGGTACTACCGCGCCCTTCCAGGTGCTCTATTACTGCGCGCAGCTCAGGATTGCCTCGTTGACGTCGGGCCATGTCGGCGGTGTACACTGCGCCCAGGAAACACTCGTCGTCATCGTCGTCGCTGCTGCCGGCAGGTGTTTTGACGGGAGCTCTGGACAGGTAGTCGGCGTCGCTGTGCTTGTGACCTGATTTGTAGACCACGGTCATGTTGAACTCTTGTAGTCGGAGACTCCATCGAGCGAGGCGTCCTGACGGGTCCTTGAGGTTCGCAAGCCACCAGAGCAAGTGGTGGTCCGGGACTACACGGAACCGGCTCCCGTATAAGTATGGACGAAATTTTGTGATTGCCCAGACGACCGCAACGCATTCTTTCTCAGTCGTGGGGTAATTTCTCTCCGCCTTGGACAATGTCCGACTTGCGTAGGCGATGACTCGTTCGGTTCCTTCTTGTACTTAAACCAGTACCGCTCCAAGTCCTGCATTACTAGCGTCCCTGTGAATCTCGTTTTCCGCATCCTGATCAAAGTGTCCAAGGACAGGAGGAGTCTGGAGTCTTCGCTTCAACTCGTCGAATGCCTGCTGCTGCTCCTCGGCCCATTCGAACTTCTCGGCGTCCTTCGTGATGTTTGTGAGCGGTTCGGAAATCCTTGCGAAATCCCGAACGAAGCCTCGATAGTAGACACAAAGTCCGAGGAATCTTCGCACGGCCTTCTTGTCTTTCGGGGCTGGGAATGCCGCGACGGCGCGAGTCTTCTCAGGGTCTGGGCGGACGCCTTCGTCACTAACCACGTGGCCTAGAAACTTCAGTTCGTTATAGGCGAACCGGCACTTTGACGCCTTCAGGGTGGGCCCGCCGGTCTGTATGGCTTGGAGAACAGCTCGGAGTCGTCACAAGTGCTCGTCGAAGTCAGTTGAAAACACTAAGACGTCGTCAAGGTAGACGAGACAGCTCTGCCACTTCAGCCCTGCCAGTACGGTTTCCATGACACGCTGGAACGTTGCTGGCGCCGTGCGTAGTCCGAATGGCATCACTTTGGGCACGTACAGTCCGTCCGGCGTGACGAAGGTTGTCTTTTCTCGGTCCCGTTCGCCGACTTCGATCTGCCAGTAGCCGCTCTTCAGGTCCATCGATGAGAAATATCGAGAGTGGCGCAACCGGTCTAGAGTGTCGTCGATGCGGGGAAGCGGGTAGACGTCTTTCTTCGTTACCGCGTTCAGCTGCCGGTAGTCCACGCAGAACCTAAGCGTTCCGTCCTTCTTCTTAACCAGCACGACTGGAGAGGCCCACGGACTATTTGAAGGTTGGATTATGTCGTCTCTCAGCATCTCTTGAACTTTCTCCTGGATCGCCTCCCTTTCTTTAACGGAGAATCCGTATGGCGATCGATGCACAGGGCGCGCGTCGTCATCGGTAACGATGCGGTGTTTCGCAACGGCGGTTTGGCGTACCTTCCACGAAGTCGCAAAGCAGTCGCGGTATTCGGCGAGGAGGTTAAGCAGCTGCCGTCGTTTCGGGCCCGGAAGCTTAGGGTCAATGTCGAGCTGCGCTGGCGACGTACAGTCTTGCTGAGGTGGCGATGTTTCGTCAGTAATCGCGGCGATTTCGGCGGCGTTTCGAAGTTCCTCGACGTGGCCCACGGCTGCACCTTTCGTGAGGTGTTGCGTTTCATTTCGGAAGTGCGTAACGAGGACCACAGTCCGCCCATCCTGAAGTTCAGCTACTCCTCTTGCGACGCCTATTCCTCTTCCCAGGAGCAATTGAAGGTTGCCTTCCAGGACAACTTCGCCGCAGGTAGCTGTATCGGCCACGACGGGTTCGACAACACTTGAACGCGGCGGCAGGTTCACGTGGTCGGTGGCGACTCGGACGGCGGCTGACGCTGTTTGGGGTTTCTCTGAAGGCGGAACAGGCTTCCGCAGCGTCAGTCTGTTCTCACCCAGGTCGATGACGGCGCCGTATTCACACAGAAAGTCCATGCCAAGAATGACATCTCTGGAACAGCCTTGTAGAACGACGAACTTTACCGGACACGTCTCGCCGTGAATCTGGACGCGAGCAGTGCACCTTCCGACGGGCGTGATGAGATGTCCTTCTGCGGTTCGTATTTGGGGTCCATCCCACGGCGTCATGACTTTGCGAAGGCGGCGGGAGAGCCTCCCACTCAAGACTGAGTAGTCTGCTCCGGTGTCCACGAGTGCTGATGCGTCGTGGCCGTCGATGACGACTTTTAGGTTATTGGACACCGTTGCAGGGGCGTCGTTTTGGTCTCTGGTAGCGCTCGAGTGGGGGCCCTCCGACGTTCGTGGAGGATCTTGGCGTCGGTCGTCTTCGGCAACTCCACCTCCAGGGGTTTCCACGCCTAGTTCTCCCGGCGAGGAGCGAGGGGTGACAGGCTTTCACGTCGGGGTCGGTGCATCGGCGAAGCTGGACGTTGTGGCGACGGCGACCGGAACTCACGGCAGGACGCGGGCTCGGGGGACTGAGGTCGTCGCAGGTACTCCTCGATCTCCCGAGGTCGTTCACCATAACGGGCGCGCGGGTCGTTCGGGTGGAACCCGCGCAGCCCGAGTCGTCGGTATGGGCATCGGCGGTAGGTGTGGTCTGCTTCCCGGTAGTGGAAGCACAGAGGGCGTCGGTCGGGCGTTCGCCACACGTCGGTCTTCCGGGGTACGCGGGGCTCTGTGCAGGCGTACTGGACTTGGTCGTCGTGGCGTCGGTTTGCTGCGGCGCAGGAGACTGACGTCGGGGCGGCGCGACATAGGCGCGAGTAGGAGGCGGTGGCCGTCGGGCCACTGCGGCGTAAGTTAGCGAGGGTTCTTCGGGGACTGCCACGCTGATGGGAGCCTCTGGTTGGATGGCTCTCTGCACTTCTTCCCGCACGACCTCGGCGATGGAGATCGAGGCGGGGCGAATCAGTGTCGGGTAGAATTTTCCGGAGCTCTTCCCGGACGATGTCCCGGACAATTTCACGAAGGTTGTCAGCGCGGATGCGGCCCTCGTCGAATCGGGAAGATGCCAGCGTCGAAGCAACAGGCGTGTCGGCGAGTCCGTGTTAGTGGCTGGCTCGGGCTTGCAGGGCATGCTCGATGTTCGTTGCCTCGGCGACAAAATCTTCGACAGTTGTCGGAGGACTGCGGACAAGGCCACCAAAGATGTTTTCTCTCACGCCCCGCATGAGGATTCGTAGCTTCATCTCTTCTGTAGCCCGAGGGTCGGCGCGGGCGCTCAGGCGCAGAACGTCCTCTACGAAGCCGGTGACACTCTCGTTGGGGCCCTGGGTTCTGGTTGGCAGTATGTCCTCAGCTCTCTCTCGGCGGTGGTGGTTGATGAATGTAGCCTTGAGATCGGTGTTGAAAATGTCCCACGACGTCAAAGATGACTCATGATTCTCGTACCAGTGCTTGGCGGTCCCCTCAAGCGAAAAATACACATTGTGCAGGCGCTGCTCGTCGGTCCAGCAATTGTGGCGGGCAATCGCGTTCATACTGGTCAATCCAGTCTTCGACGTCTTCGTACTGCTCGCCGTGGAATGGAGCACCCGTCCGCGGTACGACGGGCAGGTAAACGACGGCAGGAGCGGCCGGGTCTTCGACTGGTTGGCCATCGTCGTCCTCCTTGTTTGCTTGGTCTTGGTTGGCAGCAGTCCGTATTCCGGGTCTAGGCCCTGGATGCGGCGACTTACTCGGGTCTCGGTGGTGTCTTCGCTGGGTCCTCGGGAGCTTGGGTTCGGACTCGTACTGCGGGAACTCGGATGGGTGCGCTGCACGGACAAGCGGTACCCCGCACCTCCACCAGAATGTCACGGGTGGTGTCCAGAATAACAATAAATAAACAGGAAGAAACAAACGTTTAATGTGGCGAACTTGTGCCCAAAACAAAAAGGGAGTAGAAACTAATAACAAAGCGTCGCGAGCGTCGAAGTCGGCGAGACAGCAGAGTCGAGCGCTGAGGCGAAACTGATCCCGGCTCGCGACGCGGAGAGCTTTTTGTATCGGCGTGGGTTTCTGGAACTGCCGGCCTAGAACGTTCGGGGCGTAGAACATTTTTAACTCGGTGAAACGAGAAAGTTCTCGAACTTGCGAGAATGACAAGTAGAAAGAATAAATAAAAGATACTTCTCTCCCAGGAATCGAGCCCTGGCTCATCGCGTGGGAAGCAAACGTGAGAACCGTTAGACCACGGCCGCGCTGCCTACTTGGCAGCTGCGCGCGCGACAATATGGGAGCGACAAGTGCAGGTGAAGTGGTTAACACAAGATCTAAAGCACTCGATGTTGTAGGTGTAATTCGGGTTAATTGATTTACAACTTGCGAGAAACCATTTAAACCATAATAGTTTCTTTTTTAAATGCATCTGTAAAATACCATATTATCGTCGGTGGAAGCGGCGCCGTGGGCATTCACGGTATGGGCGACTTGCCTTTCTGCGGCACAGCGGCTCTCCGAAGCCAAAGCAATTCAATCAATCAATTAACCACTCAAACCTTCGCAAGACGCCCCCCTGTTTGGCGCGTCTTTCGTCAGTGGGCGAGGCAGCAACGCAACGATGTGGCAGCCATCTAATCCCGTGCTCTTCCCACAACAGATTCTCGCTTGGCATGCCCTACCTGTGGACAACGACGATTCTACAGTGCTACCAGGATACCAGACTCTCCTGAAAGCGCCTTTTCCGGTCATCAGGAATGCCAGTCGCGGTCGCCAGGATTTCTGCCCCTCGATTATCAAAACTTTTCGGCTGAGTGCTCTCCTGTTTTCGGCGGCACCGAATCGTCATCGACAACACACAAATCTTCGCAAGACGCCCCCCTGTTTGGCGCGTGTTTCGTCAGTGGGCGAGGCAGCTACGCAACGATGTGCCAGCCATCTAATCCCGTGCTCTTCCTACTACAGGTTGGTAAACGACATTCTTATTCTGAATTTAAAAGCGATTATCGTTGCCTGGTAGTGCTGCCTCGCCCAGGTGCAGTGTGTCGTGTGACTGACTGTTTAAATGCATTGTGTACGTTAATACTAATTCTGAGCGGCGATATAGAACTTAATCCGGGACCTAGGTCAGAGGCACATATCAAACAGTTTAATGAAATGTTGAAGCTTCTGCAGGATGTTAACGAGCGGACTGTACGCTTTGAATCTGGGCAGTAAATGCTAATGAGTTCCGTAAGTGAAATTAAGAAAAACCAACAACTGATGGAAAATAGACTTAGCTCAGTCGACGGTAGGCTCACAAGCGTAGAGAAGGAGGCTGCAAAGTTTAACGAATGGCAGAAGCAACTACATGTTGCACAGTGCATTGCTGATGACGCCAGGAAAGATAATTCTCTCCTGCGTGAGCACATGGACGAGATAGAGGACCGGTCTAGACGTGATAATTCAATTTTCCACGGAATTGAGGACGTTCCGTCAGAAACGTTGAGTCATGTCGGAGGAGAAGGCTAGAGCCGTACTTTTGCGAGTAATGAATATCCATGTCACAGATGACGCCATAGCTCGAGCGCACAGGATAGGCCTGTTTTTGGGAAACAAGTGCTGACCAATTATTGTAAAGTTTGCGAATTCGAAATCTATAGAGAGCATCTTGTCATTGAGAACAAAGGCAGAGGGCAGTGTCGTTTCTATTAATGAGGATTTTTCACCAGCTACACGTCAGGCTCGAAAGAAATTAATCGAATTTGCGAAGGAATTAAATCCTAATATTAACTTTAGATTACGGTACAACAAGCTTCATTTTGATAAAAAGGTTTATGTTTACTGCTGTGAAACTGATAGTGTGCGCGAGCTTGGGGCTCCTTCTGAGTTGAGTCTCGCCGATACAGCCACTGGCGCCCTTGCTACGTCAGCGAGTAAACCCCCTCCGTTTTAGCAACCGAGAAACGATCATTGCCATTCTTCGGAAAATATGTATCTTTTTTACAAACATAAGTAGCGTGCAAAAAAACCAGATGAGTTATGCGCTGTCCTTGACTCGTCATCGGCCGACGTAGTGTAACTCACCGAGACGTGGGTTTCCGCTACTGTACGGAACCGCGAAATATTCGACTGTCAAAAGCGGTTTAACGCGTATCGTTCCGATAGGCAGTTTGGAAATGGAGGTGGTGTACTAATTGCAGTAGCTGACTGTATTGTTTCCTTTTGTGTAAACTTGGCGTTAAATATTGAGTTTCTCTGCGTTTGTTTTGAGGTGAATTATAAAAAAAGTAATTTTTTGAGTTTGCTATCGTCCGCCGAAGTGTAAACGAAGTTCAGGATGCTCTCAATATGGTTGTAAAACACTTCAGGATGCTCTCAATATGGTTGTAACAAGGTTTCCAAACAGTCCAATATTTCTTCTAGGTGATTTTAATTGCCCAAACATCTGTGGGTCACATGAGAGCCCGTTTCCTAATCCATTTTCGTCGGAGTGTTTTGATTTCTTAAACATGTGTTCTAATTTTAACTTATCGCAGTTAGTTACAGAATCCACAAGAATTGCAGCCAAGTCAGCAAATGTTCTTGACCTTGTTCTAACCTCCACACCTGACCTTGTATCCCTAATATCTCACCTACCAGGACTAAGTGATCACTGCTCGTTACTTATCTCTCTAAGCATACCAAAGTGTAATAGTAGAAAAAAGATAAAACTTATTCGAGACTAACGAAAAGCTCATTTCGACGCTATAAACGATGCCCTGAGTCAGGTCGTTGATCACTATTTTGTTAACTGCTCCGAGCGTTCCGTTGAGCAGAACTGGAATATGTTTAAGGGTCAAGTCGCCGTCCTCACCGAAAAATACATCCCACTGCGATCTGTAACGTCTCACCCTCAATCACCTTGGTATAACCCATCACTGAGAAGTCTATCGAACAAGAAAAATAGATTGTTTCGTGCCGCCAAATCTTCCAGTACCTGTAACCGGTGGGAATCGTATCACAACACCAATGCAGTTTACAAGAATGCTATTCAGGATGCGAAATACGAGTATTTTAACGTTAAGCTACCGTCTATGTATGCCACTAGCCCAAAGCAGTTTTGAAATGTTGTTAGGAAAGAAGAACAAATCGTAATTTCACTCAAGGCTGCGAACGGAGATGTAATTTCTAGCGATGAATGTGCTCGCGTTTTGAATGATGTTTTTATTAAGTCCTTTCAAACTGGTATTAACACGCCTACTTGTAGATTTGACGCGAGTGATTTTTTGCCTATGGGACCTGTTCTCGTTGATCCTATTGGTATTGTTAAAAATATCGGTAACTTAAAACTTTCTTCCTCTGCTGGCACTGACAGCATTAACTCAAAGTTCCTCAAAAAGACCAAAATGTATTGCTCTTTGATATTATCTCAATTTTTTTCCCAGCCGCATTCACTTTGAGAGTTGCCTGCTGATTGGAAGATAGGGAAGGTTGTGCCGCTCCCCAAAGGAGGTGATAAATATTGCCCGGATAACTATCGGCCAATTTGTCTTACTAGCATTCCATGAAAGATACTAGAACATATCATCTACTCACAACTAGTTTAATTTTTAGAATCTTACCTTTTCTTCAGCACCACTCAGCATGGCTTTCGTAAATCCTTCTCCTGCGAAACGCAACTTTTGTCATTCACCCATGATTTGCACTTCTTATCTTTTGCACGATAGTCCCAGGTAGACTGCATTTTTTTGGACTTTTCCAAAACATTCGATAAAGTTTCACACAAGCTGCTGATATTAACACTTAACAGTCTTAACATTGACGCAAATGTTCTGTCCTGGATAACTTGTTTTCTCACTAATCGCTCTCAGTTTGTAACCGCTAGCGATGAAACATCACCACTCTCCTCCGTTAATTCTGGAGTACCACAAGGGTCTGAATTAGGTCCGCTATTGTTCCATATGTATATTATTGATTTGCCGAATTCAATCTCTTCTTCAATTAGTTTATTCGCTGATGATTGTGTTATTTACAGAAAAGTTACTAACGCCTCGGATATTCTGAATTTACAAGCTGACATTAACCATGTTTCAAGATGGTGTGAATTATGGGGGATGGAACTTAACACGACTAAATGCAAGGCCATGAGAGTATCGCGTAAATGTAATTTTCCTTCGTCTTATTTTCTCGAAGATGTCCCCGTACTTTCTGTTTCTTCTTATAAATACTTAGGTGTGTATATAACCTCAGATATTTCCGGGCAAATGCATGTTGAGTAAGTTATTAATAACGCTAATTGAATGCAGGTTTATCTAAAACGAAACGTTTCACTTGCCCATTCATCTTTGAAACTAACCCTGTACAAAACGCTTGTACGCTCTAAATTTCGATATGCCTCTTTTATCTAGGACCCCGGTCAGTTCAAAATAACTAAAGCCCTGGAATCAGATGAGAATCGCTCTACTCGTTTTTTTTTTCTTAATAACTTTCATCGCACCGCAAGCGTCAGCTCCATGAAAACTAGCCTATCGTTGCCTAACCTCAATTTACGTCGTAAATAGCTCGCTTATGTCTCTTTCATAAGATACACCATAATAACTCATTACTTCACAACCGACTGCTGAATCATCTGTCTTATATTTCGTCACGCATTGATCATATGTATAAAGTAGACATTCTAAAATGTAACACTAACGCACTCCGAGAGTCATTAATTCCGAAAACTTCAGTGAATTGGAATCACCTTCCCGCATCTATCGCAACAATTGTTCCTGAACACTTATTTAGAACTGCCATAAATAATATATACTGCTCAGATTGAGCAGCAAAGTGTATTACTGCCACAAACCCCCACTCCCCTCTGTAATGCCGATGGCCTTGAGGTTATTTTAAATCAATCAATCAATCAACCAACCAATCAATCTATCAATACATCAATTAATCAGCCTGTCAATGAATCAATAAATCAATCAATTCATGAAACAATCAATCGGTCATTCTGTCGGTCTGTCTGTCTTACACTGTTTCTTTCCTTAAACTCCAAAAAAATACCTGCGAAACAACAAGAAATGCCCTTAAAACAATAGACTTCGTAATGCTCCCGTCTAAGCGTGATGTCATTTGTTTTGCATATTACCTGGACGGCGTATTATTTCCTCCAGTCTCCTTTATCAGGGACATTGAAGTGTATATTGACAGCTCACTTTCTTTCAACAATCATGCCTTGGCTAGAGTAAAGGCAGCGTTGAGGACGTTAGGAATGATTTCAAGAATTTGTCGTCAAATTGCAGCTCCCTGTTGCTTGCTACTCTATTCGATCGCGACTGGAATTTGCCTCAGTCATTTGGAATTTATTGACACTGTTGCAAGAGCTAGCTATTTAAAATGCGCAAAAACGAATGTTAATTACCATTCGTTTTTGCGCATTTTCAATAGCTAGCTACCCGGCCGATTGAGTCAAGGCAATCCACTTTCCAAAGACGTTGCTATGCCGACAATTATCGCGTTTATTTAGGCTTAGGAATGGCCAGAATAAAAAAAAACTATCTAAAAAATGCGGCGAGGTCATTGCTCATGCTTTGCATTTAAGAGGGGTAAGGCAAAGCGAAAGTCTCCAGCACCATTCATTGCCGACTAACGCGCTCGATACTGCAGCTACAACTACATACTAGTTCCAAAGCGAGCGGCGCTCACTCACCGGTGCACTGCCATGTTTCCCCGCATCACTACCGAGTCAGTCACGTGACTTTAAAATCACTCTCCTAGGTACAGCGGCTAACTTTAGGCGCGGTTAGCGCTTTCGAGCAAACGGGCCCAGGTGGGAGCACTGCGCATAAACCATATTCGGGTGAGAGCAACCGTCCACGCATGCGCAGTACCGGCAAAAGCGCCACCGCAGCGGCGTGAAGACAGAGAGTTCAGTTGGTGCATAGAAGTCACCCGATAGTACCACGTGCAGCGGCAAGCAGCTTTAAAGCATGGTTTTGCTGAGCCAACACCGCCTATAATAATCCAGGCCTGCGAACGACCTTTTTTTCCTCTATGAAGCGGCATCGCAGTTGGATAACGCGTACTGATCAATTGAACTCCAGCCCGATGCAGCTCTTTTTGACGTGTTTATTGGACACGGGGCTCAACCGAACAATGACACGGCACTTATGTCCGATTTTAGTCTTTGGTCGATCTCACTGGGAGGAAATCAAAAGTTCTAGTTCACAAGTTTTGATCATTTTATAGACCATTATAAAAAAGAGAACTTCCGACTGGTGTTATTTCCAGCGTTCGTGCGTACGACACGTGGTTCGCTCGTTTTGCGATGTGACGAACAAGGTGGTGCTAGGCTGTGGAGATCGCAAGCTGGGCTGTGGATTTGTGATCATTGGAAGGGCGTTTTCTTGGCTTCAACTATTTCGTGCTACACTGCCATGAAAAAGCGTAACGTCCACAGCGCTGCAGCTACGTGCTACTGTGAAAGTACTTGTATTTATATTGCGTCTCATTCGCACGCGCTCGCGGAACTAAATTTGACAGAGTTCGAGTGCACTAAAAGCTACGCAAATCTTGGTGACGTAGCACAAAATAGTTGACGCCAAGAATAGGTCTGAAATGAAATTGGTAAAACGATTGTTATCGTCTAGTGCGCACACGTTGGCTTTTGTAGAGTGAGCAACACTGGCCGAGGTTGAGCTGTTTCGCGTGGCTCCTGGAGAGCAGTGCTGCGCATGCGCGAGGAGCAGTGCCGTCACACGGTGCTCAAAAAGATTGGATTGTGTGTATGTTTATACAGCCTAGAACTTGGTCTGCATTCAAGGGCGACGAGTCTCCCAGCTGCAGATGAGCAATTTAGCCAGTGCAGTACAACCGCAAACCTTGGGTTTGTAACGTGCATCACGCAGTAGTGATAACACGAACGCGTGCCAGTACGAAACTCATCCGGATCGAAACGGGCGGGGGCGGTAGGGAATCGAACCCAGGAGGTTCCCAGCGCAAGCTTTTGCTCCACGCTCCGTGCTGAGACGCATTAGCCCACTCGGCCACTTCCTCCCCTCACACGGCGCACAGCTGGCGCGCCGGAGCCACCGCCGCCGCGCGCTCCGCCGCCGCCACGCGCGCCTCGCCGGTCTGCGCATTCCAGAGGAGTGCGGTCATAGCCACGGCAGACGCACTGGCGCCGGCGCGTGCCCAGCTGTGTGCCTCCGTTGCGCAGTAGCCAAGTCTGACGCTGCGCCGGAGTATATATATAGCGGGGCGTTTGCCAGTGTGGTATAGCCATGGAGAAGGAAAGGAGAGCGAAATTGTTGCTCAGCGGCGCAGAAGAGCGGAGAAGCTTAACTCATCGAATCCCGAAGTAGTTGCCTGGCAATTAGCGGTTGAGCGCAGGAAGAACAAACAGAAGAAGGCTAAACGTGCTGCGAAGACACCGGAGCAAAGGGAGGAACGTCTAGCAAAGCGGCGTCGACAGGAGGCTGATCGACGTGCCCGACCGCTCACGCTACGTATATCCTGGCATAGCCGAGCTAAGCCACTGCAATATTTTATCGCCGAGAGCACTGATGAGACAGATAACACGCCCTTCGGAGTCATTTGCGTCTGACAGAGTTAGAGCACTGCGGGTGCAAGGCTAGCCTTTACAATGCAGACCGAAATAGTAACGTTACAAAGATGACAGCGCGCAGAACGCGATTTATGCAAAGGTCTATCGACCTTTGCAAACGTGGCTTTCTGCGCACTGCCATCTTTGTCTCCTGGCCTGTGGAACGTCTATTGACCATGCGCTGTTCCTCTAGTGTGTGGTATGTTAGACACTGCGCATGCGTCCACAGCTCAGTGATTCAGCATTTTTGTTGGCTGAGCCAATTGTACGCCTCTGCAACCTCGTACGCACGCTATATCTCTCGGGTGGTTTAACTGCTGGCTTCGGGGCAGCGCCGCCGGTTTCAATTCGTCGCCGCTCGGTTCTTTCAGTTTGCACTGTTCGTGACCGTACTTGACGAGCACCGCAACGCGTTTCGGCGAAACTTTGCCGTGGCGCGAGGTGCCTCCCGCCTGATCGCCTCAAGATAAGCTGCTATTCGCATACCCTAGTGGGATTTTTTGAGAGTATGATCCGAGGAAGTGCCCACTTTGAATTTTCTTTCATCTACGCTTTAAGGTGCGCTCACGAGAACAAGAAAAACGGCGGCTGAACTTCCCTGATTCGCCCAGCCCGGTCGGACATAGCCGTCCACCCGGGCATAGCCTTGCCTCGAGTAAGGAACGCGCAAAACCGAATCGGAAAATACGCTGACAATCTGCAAGCACGGGTGTTCAGTCTGGTGACGACGCTCCAGATTCTGATTAGACTGGTCGCGATTACGACGGCGCAAGAGGTTTCGACACCAACATTTCGTAACACTTGCGATTGCTCGGTTCTCGGCCTGTCAGAATTTTGGAATTGATTTATAGTATTCTGATAGGATATGTTGCCATTTTGTTAAAACACCTGAAACTGGGAGAGCAAATCTTGAAACAACCAAAGTATAAGAGACAGAAAAAGAAGTCAGTCAGACGACGTCTCAAACTCAGTTAATACGTTTATTCAGTAAACCTCTTATATACACTTTGCAACCAAGGTGTTGTCAAGGCGTGTCATAAGTGGGTACAATGGTGGCTGCAAAGTTCGAAGAAAAAATAAAGAGGAGAACGAAAAGGAAAATATTTTTTTTCTTTGTGTTTGATTGATACGTCGTCTAACTGAAATTGATACGTCGTCTAACTGAGATCTTTCCTTGTCTCTTCTACGTAGGTTGTTTCAAGATTTTCCGGCATATCTCTGGCGTTTTAGAAAATGGTAATTTTACACCAGCTCACCTGCTCCCTTACTGTACCTTCTTTAGGATATGTTGTCTGGATTCAGTAATAAAGCTAGTGCTCCAATCCCGATCCATGTTTTTTTTAGTAGTCCCATTAAGGTATATCCGTTTTTTATAGCAATCATTGTACATATTGGTGCTTTTTGATGTACTTGATTTGTTGGACTGTCGTGAAACTTGTAATTCTAAGCCTAAATCAATGTGCCGCCTATTGCATAGCCACATTGTTATAGATATGCATGAAATGGCATTAGTCATTCATTGACTCCGACCACCACGTTGGGGCGCAGATCTTCTAGGAGAGCTCTTCAAACATAGTGCGTCTGCCCTAGTCAAATAGCGTAGGTTTAGGACTATCGGCGTTCCTAGGGTAAATTTGTTAAACTTACTAGACTACTTGGTTAGCTTGATGTCATTTGTTGCGGTGAAATTTATGAATGTAAGTAACTTTTCTTTGTTTGCATTGCACTCAACATATATCCTGCTTTTGTTTAACGGGAGAAATAATACATAGTGAGAACGATATTAAAGCCGCATCAAATTGAAATGTGAGATTCCTTTTATATGGTGGAAACGCAAACTAGCAGCGGCTCAGAAAACACCTAAACATAGCATTCCAGAAAACACGAATTATGATCATGTACGTCCATTTATTTCCGTTAAAATACTACCAAATGTACTACCAGGACCCTTTTACGGTAATAAATATTAAAACTCTAGCGAATATCAGCGATATTCGCTAGAGTTTAATTGGGGCTAAGGCAACGTTTGATTGTAATTTTGGGTTAACTAGAATGCTACAGGAAAAGTTCGTGTTACGTCCTTTGTTCACATTTTTAACAAGACAAAGCCACGCATGCTTGAAATTCTACGCTTTCAAGTATGCATAGAAAGAGTAGGTTCAGTCTGTACTCTATAAAACGATATAGAAGTATTTTAGAGCGCTTTTCAATTCTAGACTTTTGTGCAGAAAGAATTCAAGATTGCGCACGAATAGAATTTTTACGTAAGCGCAGCGTAGTTGAATCGTTCCTGCACCCAGTACAAATATCGGTCTCCCACACATGCACCAAGAGAACAACCGAAGTGCCTGCACCCCGGTAGGGGTCGATAAGGAAGAAGGGCTTGCTAAAGAATTAAGGAGTGTCGTGTCTCATTAACGGCTATACCTCCTTCTCGCGTCAGCTTGTTCCATACCACTGCGTACAGACTTCGGCTGGTGTGCACATGAATCCAATATCAGCAGTCTATGTAGCAAAGACAATGGCCGTTTCTTGTATTCATCTATCAGTCTGGACAAAGAAGAAGGGGTCGCAAGAAAAGCGTCTCTGTAACTGGTGAGCTTGTACTTCGTGTTTTACAGCAAAAAGGATGAAACATCCCGAGGAAGCTTAATACAGGAAAAGAAAAGCGTGGAAGTTAAAGAATGTTATATTAATAACAACAGATGTCACAAAAATAAGGAAAAATAAAGACTAGCGGAACTGCACATACTTTTTTGTTCAAGAATGGCGGTCGTAGGTCACCTTAAAGGGCTCCCGTCAAACTCACCTGAGACATACTCGTGATATCTGCTGATGTAAATTTAAAATTAAATGAAGTTTTTTTATTTACTGAACTGACAAAGCCATGGACATATGAACGTCCGTTTGCACATAATAATTTTTTACTCTTCTATCATTCCTCTTCATATCGTAACTCAGTGCATCATACATTGAAGTCGAATTAAAATATTTTTTATGGTAGTTTATTACTTTAATGAGCAGTATCAAAGTGATTTCCAAATATAAATGATACAATCTCATGGTGGTTTCTAGAAACCAGTAAATAAAAAAATAAACAAAATAACTTCTGAGTCTTGTAGAAGAAAATGTACCAGTCGGGTCTTTCTAATGACGTAAAATCGAAATTTGTTTAATTCCCAGTTTTTGAGCTCCTGCCATAAAGGTTTTTTTTTATGCATCTGACCAAGACATTTCTGTTGATAGAAATTCTTGATTATATTTATCATGTGGGTGAGTGATCATCGATGGTAATCAAATCTTTCTTCTGTTTCTAGTACCCCTCCTCGTAATCGTGTTTATGAAAGCAAAATGTTTGCTTTTAGAGCGCAGCTTTTAGTCGCCCATTTCCGGCTTGAGTGCCGTCGGCGTAACCGCGCGTTGCGCCGACGTCAAGTGTGACGTCACGAGGGCCACGAGGGAGAAGGAGGAGGCGGAGGAGGGAATTTTTTTCCGCTAAATGTAGCGGAAAAAAATTTCCCGCTTAATTTAGCTGGAAATTTAATTGATCGAAAAAAATTCCGCGCTCAATTTAACGGGAAAAGTTCTCCGCTAAATTTAGCGGAAAATTTTACCCGCTAAATTTATGGAAAATTTCAATGCTAAAATTAGCAAAAAAAAAAATCCCCGCTAAATATAACAGAAAAAATGCCCCGCTAAATGTAGCGGAAAATTTTCCCGCTAAATTTAGCGGAAATATTTCCCCGCAAATTTTAGCTTAAAATTATCCGCTAAATTTAGCGGAAAACTTTTCCCGTTAAATTTAGCGGAACAATTTTTCCACTAAAAATAGCGGGGAACATTTTCCGCTAAATTTAGCAAGGTCTTTTTTCGGCTAAATTTAGCGGAAAATTCCCCGCTATTTCCCGGTAAATTCCCCGGTAAACGTAGCGTGGAAAATTTCCTGCTAAATTAAGCGTAAAATATTATCCCGCTAAATTTATCGGAACATTTTCCCGCTAAATTTAACGGAAGATTTATCCGCTAAATTTAGCGGAAAAAATTCCCCGCTACGTTTACCGGGAAAATTTCCGCGTCCAATTTAGCAGACAATCTTTACCGCTAAATTTAGGAAAAATAAATTCCCGGTGAAGTTGAGCGGAAACTTTTTTCCACTAAGTTTGGCGGGTAATTTTTTCCGCTGAAGTTAGCGGAAAATCTAGCAAATATTTCCCACCATATGCTAGGGGAGCAAGAGAGGATAAGGAGAGGGGAGGAGAGGGTAGGAGGGGCGTACTCACCCCTCCGTACCCTCCCCCCTCCCCTCCTCCTGCTCAAGAGCTGCGCTCTAATTTGGCAATTCAGGGATTTGTACATTTCTTTTTAATCAAAAAATATTATATTAAAAATAAAGGAATGACAAAAGAGAAAATTGAACATTCCAATAGTGCATGGCGGCACCTAAGATAAAAAAAAGCTAAAATAAAAACATCGGAGTTCAATGTTATTCAGGAAAGAATATCGTTCACAGGCACAGGCACAAATTGGAAAGATTCAAGACCTTGCTGGCCATTGTTTCACTTTCACGCAGTTTTAAAAAGCTTATGCTTTTGCTGGGTTCGATTAGTATTACATTATTTAGAAGCTTGTCTTCACGGTCTGCCCTTTACAAGAGCTAGAGATAAAATTGTAATACCGAACGAACTATACGTGCTACGGAGATTGTCAAACCCAATTCATCTCTGGACCCGAGCAAAATATACAACGCATCTAACACGTGTCGGATATAAATGTATTCTAGTGGGGCGGCCTTTATTTTTCCGCCAATGTGAGAACGCTATTTTTCATTATTCAGCATGTCGCCTAAATTTGTTGATTTGTTCTCTTTCGAACATTTTCTCCCAGAAAATATGAAATTGTGTTTGCACATTGAAATCTCAAAACAACATATATTTTTCATTTGGTTATTCAAACATGATATGCACTTTCTACCAATGTTGTACGGAACGGCGTTCCTGGAACGCGTTCCTTTTAGGATGAACGAAGTAACCCCGCCGTTCCATTTTGCATCGGGGAAACTGGAACGTGAACTCGTTACACTTTTACGGGAACTGAAGAAGAAACGGCGTTCCTTTGTATTCGTTTAGTGGGGTAATTTTTATTTTATTTCTAAGAGGAAAATTTCTAAAACAGTATAAAAACAATATATATACGAAGAGCAGGATGTCGTTCACTTTTTTTGTTACTTAGGGTTTATTTTGTGGGGTCCTCGCTTGGTAGCAGTCGGGTGCAGGAGAGCTAGTGCATTGATTCTCTTTTCAGTGCCCCAGACTGCGGTACAGCAATCAAAACATTTAATCGAAGGAAAAGACAGAAAAAGGGGCGTTTCAAACTGAGCTTCTTTCTTTGCTTCCACGAATCCTCACACGCCCTGAAATCTAAGGAAGACTACAGCCATCACTGAACTTCTACAAAGGGACATACAGCTACTCCAAAAGAACAGGTTATTAGACATCGAACACACCCTTGTATCTCGAACATTGTCAAGATGCACAAAAATGAACTTTCATTCCCTCTCCTCTTCTCCCACCCCTAAAATGAAACCTAATCCAACCTTCACAAAGGACTGAAAGTTTTCAAGACTGACCTTCCAAAAGCCCTATTTTCTTCTCCACTTACTCGTCTTGCGGTGGGGAACACTGAGAATTAACTGTTGTTAAGTTTGAGGAAGGGACTTTGTTATACTTAAACGTGTGAGGTTGTTGTAAAATACTCGTGTAGTGTGGGGTAGCAGTACATTTGGCTCGTCTCAATCGTCCACCAAAATATGAATATGGAAAAACGCGGAGATTTTTATATCAACAAATGAAACCTTGATTCCGCTTTTTTTTTCTTATCCTGGTGTCCTACCGTCACGGCATTCAAATTCGTTCGTTGCCATATGATAGGATAGATAAAAAAACTTTGTATGATCTAACTATATATGGCAATTAGCACAATACAATTGTAACGTATATGTAACGAAACGTTTCACTTTTCAAACGGTAACGGGAACGTGTTCCTTTCTTACAGATGGAACTTGTAACGGGAACGCGTTCCAAAAATAAAAAAAGAACGAGGAACGAGCTTCCGTTCCCCTTTTTGAGGAACGTGTACCACACTGCTTTCAACCGATCCCTTCTCCAGCAACCAAGAAGTAAATGTGAAGTCTTCATTACTGTTTGTCCCCGTTTATGAGGGCTTGCTGTCTTTATCGAGGAGGTTTGTATTTTTTTACTACTCCTGATGTTTTTATTAATATAACAAAATACACGGTCTACTTAAAGGGGCGTCGATTCCCAAGACGACGTAATCTAAATGCAATGTTTTAGTGCGAGCAATCAAAAACAGCACAATCCTCCCGTCACTACATTTTAATTGAAAACTTGCCTGTAGAAAACGAAACTACCACCTTTAGTTTGAGTACATGAAACATATTACGCACTTTTTTGTCATGTCGCAATAGTATTAAAGTTGCATTTACTGGTTGTCTCATTTTTGCAACAATTCTTCGACTAGCGTTAGCAAGACGAATAATTACTTTTTCCCGCATTATAAACCCAGAAAGAACAGCAATATCTAGGAGAACCAGAAATGAAGACCCTGCAGAGGAACTATTTATGGTGCAAAATAGACCAGCGGCTACGCATGTTGAGGTCAAGCAGTCCGCCAATACGTGCAGGCATTCACTGACACCATAAACGCATAAATCTTCAGCGTTACAACCTGAGGATATTCATGGTAATAGTAATCACATTGAGCATCTGGAACAAAAGGTTAAGAGGGGAGTTCAACGTTTACTGTATATTTTAGGAACATTTACAATAATGCTACAAGGTTTTCTTTATTTTGGCAGAGAAGAAAGGGTGGTTTGAGTAACTTCTGTGGTACCCTGCATTGCGAATATTTTATAATTTTCAGCTCTCAGATTTCTTCAATATTCGTCAAACTGAATGTATACCTCAGTTCACAGGTTTGCAAAAATTTCGAAAGAAACTTGTTGTCTAGAGAAAACGAACAAGTACAAGATCTTTTTAAAACAGTTTGAACTCTGGCGCAGCGTTTTAAAGTTCATCTTGCTCAATCTGTTTTGTTTATAAATGGTTTTATAGGTTTTCATTTGTATTTTTGTGTCGAATATTTGTTATAGATGCTTATAGTGGGAAGTTGGGCAAAATGATACGCATAGTTTTGTAAATTATTTCATTCTTACTGCTAAATTACAGTGCCTGATTCTTATTAGACACTGTATAGGAAATACATCTAAAACTTCACGTCTAGACATTGCCCGCTAAAAAAATAAACCGCAAGTGTTGTTTAATGACACACATCAAGAAGAGTTTGAAAACAAACTTTCGGAAAATGGGACAAATCTTTCTGTTGCAAGAGAGTTTTGAGTAGTGATGTTTATAACAGAGAATTTATTTCCCGAAAAAAAGCTCATGTATAGCCCATAGCGTAAACATGTATTTTATGTGAAATTTTAATAAAACAATTACAGTAAAAATAAGGCTAGCGCTGCGTATTAATTAAAGTATAGCATACATCTTACATCCAAATAGGTGAAGGCAAAACGTGAACTGGCAGTGTCGGAAATATAAAACTTTATGTCACGCCAGGCACGTAGCCAGGATTTTGTTTCGGGGGGGGGGGGGGGGGGGGGGGCGGGGAGGGAGCCCATGTCAAAATGCTGTATGAGGGGGAGGTGGGAGAGGAGGCCGCAGCAAAAAGGGAGTTTTCCAGGGGAGGGGGGGGGGGGGGCTGGCCCCATGCACCCCCCCCCCCACCAGCCGGCTACGTGCCTGTGTCACGCATTGTAAATACTGTACTTCATAAGCTTTCTTTTACGTTTTTTGAAACGAAAACGTAGTCATTTGCTTCTTGTGACCAATGTTATTTACGGTAAGTTGAGATTACAGCTGAAGTAACTGATACTTTAAAGGAACCAGTACATTTTAACCCGTTATTCTTTAAGTGAGGAACCATCTGTGGACTGGATCTGCTACGGGGTGCTGGAAATATGAGCCCCTATCCGAGAAGCTTGTTTTAACTAGTCCGCTATTTTTTCATAGGCCATGAACGTAAAAAAAATGCACTCAAAAGACTCAAGGGCTCACAGGCTTTAATCACGTGATTTGTGCCGCAAGACTTAAGAGCAACCCCAAACTGAAACAGAGCAACGCCGCTGGAATTCAACTCTGACCCCTGGTGCATGCATCTGGTGTAGCCGCACTAGCCACCGTCGTTTGGTTTTTGCGCCCGCTAACACGCAGAAAGCAGTCGCATTAGTCCGTTCAGCCGACAGCTGCAAAGCAAAAGTCTCGTGAGAATGACACAACACTGCCCAGACTGGCTTCGCCAGTGGTTGACCGGGAAGCGAATTAATATCCTTCTTAGTAAACCTCCCGAAGTTATTTTGAACTAACATTTGTATGGAGCGTGTGGTTACACACGATGGCTTGGCAACTAGAATGTTTCTTGCGCTATCGTTTATATACACTGCAAAAAGGAGGGGGTGCCGTGCTCGTCGGGTCACACACGGCGGGCAGATACTGATAATCCTAATCACGATACAACCTATTTTGTTTACCAAATTGCTAGAGATATATACAAATTAGGGCATTTTGAAAATACGTTGTTCGTTTTCTTGCACAGACTAGACCACCTGCCTAAAGTTCTGGTCGTATCCGAGCCGACTGGGCGGTCGAGTCTGCCGAGAGGAACGCGTAGGAACCGCTGTGGTTGGCTGTGACACTGCACTGGGGGATTCATGAGGACGACATTGTAGTGACTTCAGCTGCGGCTGCTCATTTACTTGGTCTGCACAGAAGGAGCCAGCGCTTTCCGACGATCCTATGAAGATGACAGCCATCTTCCGTGACGACATTGTAGGATCTAGAAGCTGTGAGGTTCTGCACCACGGCATTATTTGACCAGGACTTGTTTATCAGCATCACGACCTGTCCGTCCCTGAGCACTACGGGCGGGCAACCTTTGTCCTCCAGCTGATGGTTCTTCTTCACCTGCGAGCTGGTCGCGTCCTTGAACTCCATCTCTATTGTTCGTAGTCTTTGTCCCTGCAACAGTTCCTCTTGTGATCGGCCATCTTCCAACAGAGTCGACAGATAGCTTAACAGTCCCATCCTACTCTCCTCTCCCGCTTTCCTCGTTTCCTTCAAGATGCGTTTCACCATTTGAACACCCTTTTTGGCCGTCTCGTTGGAACGAAGGAACTGTGGGCTCGAAATATTACGCTGAAAATCGTACTGAACTGCACATTCCTAGAACTCGTTTGACCCGATTGAGGGCCGTTGTGCAAACAAACCTTCATTGGTATTCCAACCCTCGCAAAGATTGCATTCAGCTTTTCAATTACAGTACGTACCTTCGTATCTTGCAGCCTTTCAACTTCGAGGAAGTGGGACTGCGCGCCATTCACACAGAGAAACGACTCCCCGCTAGGACTGGGCTTCGATTAAAAATTTTAACCCGATTTATCCCCACCCTTTAATCGATTAATTAATAGATTAATCGGTCTCGTTCATTTCCATGCATAATAATATTGATTAAAAATAAAAATTGCATATATAATTTTTTTTTTCTGGAAATGTGTTAAATGACGCAATAATTTCAATTATGAATCAGCTTCGTTATACAGTTGAGAAAAGTTCAAAAAAGTGAAAGCGTTTACAACTCCCTGTAACGCCGAATTAGAGCGCAGCTCTTGAGGAGGAAGATGGAAGGGTACTGAGGGGAGGATAGTCCCCTCCTCCTCCCCTCATTCTTCAATCTCCTCCGGGGGGAGGGGGGTCACGTAACCTCGGGGGGGGGGGGGGGGCACGTGACATTGGGGAGTCACGTGACCTCGGGGGAAGTAACGTGACCCCGGGGGGGGGGGGGGAAGGCTCGCGCGGTGCATTATGGGACATTTCCCATAATGCACTGCGCGGTTACGCCGACGGCGACGCCGACGCCGTTCAAGCCGGAAACAGGCGCCTAAGAGCTGCGCTCTAAAACACTCACACTCACGCATTATTACTTCAACTCCATGAGGCGAAAATGTTCGTTGATATTCTCCGAGAAGGGCGACCTCCTTTGATTGATCACAGTAGTCTCTGCTGCGCTAAACGGACACTGGCACGGCGTTGAAGTCGCTGGGACATGTGTAACCTTCTACACATGTCTGAAGTTACAAATCTCCCCCTTACAGTTACCTTAAGTTAAAACTTCACCTAAATTTTTCACTTCATAGAGGTGTGCTCGTCCATGTCTGCATGGTGAAAGCACTTAATTTTTATTGAATTTTGGTTCGTCAAAATTTTACCGATTAACCGATTAAACAAATTAACCACGATTAAAGCATTAATCAATATTCGGTAGGTTAATCGATCAATTGCCCAGCCCTAATCCCCACCATACTAAAGGAGGTCAACACCCCTCTATACCAGGGGTGCTCGGGTGTTCGCCAGACCAGCAGCGGCGCAAAACCTTCTCTGTACGCATGACAATCACAACAATAAAAAAAAAAAACACTAAATTCGGACACGTTTTTAGATTTCGGTTTTTTATCGGAGCGCATTGGAGCGCCCGCGATTTTGCCTCCCGGTGGCCCAAGTGGGCAACGCACGTGCGGAAAACTTCCTTCCATCCTGCGGGGAGGGAGAGGTAATAGCATTGCGACTCGGCTATTGGGAAGAAGGGTAGGGGAGCAGAATCGCTGGTGCAGAGGTGCCATTCAATGTGCTATTGACACTGCTCAACATGAAATTACTTATCGTTTTTGATAGAAACACCACAAAATTAAATGACTAAAACGAAACGTTCACTCATATTTGCATACGCAAAAAAAAAAAAAAACCGAAAGTAGCGTTTGTATATGAACTGGCTGTGTAACAGAATAGAAATGTAACTTAATTGAAAAACAGGAATCTCGCGCATGTGGAATAGGCAATTAAACGATCTTTCATAATATGACGTTTGTGTACGACAAGCAGATGTAGACACCATGTTTGTTTGTGCATAAGCACCTGATAACAATAAAAAAGAATGCGATTATGCCGCATTAAAAAAATTTGAAAGGTTAAATTTTACGCCGACTATTTTCAAATAATTCTTGTATCTAATGTAATGGTTTACGCAATGTCGAGGCGCGAAACCTCGGAACCGCAATCTCCGAATCACCAGGGCAATTTCTTCAAGAACGCGCACTCTGGACGGGGGGATCTACATGTATCAAGCGGAAACGAAAACGGGTGTGGGTACACTGCCGCCATCGCCAGGATCGACGACCAGGAAGATCGCCGACTTCAATTCGCCAATTTCGTGGCAACATGTTCTCCCGGCTTGCTATAGGCAATGCGTGCAATTCCTTCTTCTTCCAAAGACCTATCTCTTTTGGTGGACGTTTATATGCAGGAATTCATCTTCGCCTTAGGGACGATGATGCATTAACTGGGCAAACAAAATTTCATTTTTCTCTATAGTGTGATATTCTATGGCAATTGGCGTCAATGGAAATCATTATAAAATTGCGGTATAACAATGCGTTTCACATTAAATTCCACAATACGATGGCTTCAACCTCCAGCTTACAAGAACCATCGCTTCTGATAGCGGCTTCAGAAAAAGTTGCGACCCCGCGTGTCGCTGGGGCCGCACTATAAATTTTGGGATGTTTGATATGGTGTCTGAAATATGAAGGTTTTGTCTTTTATAGATATGAAGACGAAAGCCCACACCTTTGGTTCTTGTTTTTGTGCTGTGCTAAACAAAAAACAAAGCATTTATGTCTGTCTTGAGAATTACAATATTTCACTTTTTGCATTCATTCCACATAGCATTCGCTAAGAAATTGAATGGAAAACACATATTTATGCATTCGGTGATATATTGTACAAAATTTCAATACACGGTGTTTCGACGCCGGATCATGCAATTATAGTCCGGGCCTTATTTTCATATCTATGCTAACATGTATATCTAAATGCATGTTTTTGGGAGGAACACTAACCTATAGGCAAATGCTGCAGCTAAATTTGTTTCCGGAGATGTAAATGTTTGGAGCTCGCAGTGTGGAGATTACCGAGTTTTCGCTATGGCAGTTTGCACAGCCGTCAATTTCACCCCGAAGCGTGCACGTAGTAATAATTCTCTCTACTTATTTTATGAATAATGTACGACATGTAAACATAATATTAAAATTTACAATAAAGTATTGCTGTGCGAAGCGTTCTCGCAACACGTCAAATAAACACGTTTTGGAGACATACACATTCGCAAATTATTTACCAACGAACTTCTTCGCATAAAACAAAAACAACGTATATAAAAATTATTACACTTAAATTATCTTGACGAATATATAACAAACTATTTTTAGCCAATATTGTAGTTCTCTTATTCAAAGACGCAGCTCCTTTATCTAAATGAGGCAAAAATGCACGTAAATATGTATTTAAAAGAAAACAAAACAACTTCACTTAGTTTTTTTTTTATTTTAAACCTCCTTAACCATTATCGGTGGCTTGAACTAACTTGTAATGGCAAAATATTGAGTGACATACGACCTAATTAAGAGAAAAATGACAACAAATCTTCATTCAATTTGATCTAGCTTGTCTTCGTTTAGGGGATTTGCTTCACGCCCTTGGCTCCAATGAGGCAATTTCTAGAACCAACAGAGGCTGTACAGCGGTGCTTCTCTCTTGTTGGGTGTAAAAAGGCTATTGTATACCTATTGAGATATTAAAGTGCCTGGTTTAGTTTTATATTTGTGTTTCCTTCCGTTACCTCCTAAGACGCCTTTCAAAACATATCAAAATCGAGTGTATTTTACGGAGCGCCGTAAAATTCTGCGCATGCCTCATATCTATATATTTTTGGTAGTTTTAAACGTTTTCAGAGATGTCCACCATAACTGTAATTTATACAGCATCAAAATTAATTAATTATAGAGTTCAGTACTAAACTAAATTATAAACCTAAATATATCAAACGCTTTTTTCGTTGAATTGGCCCTTGGGCGGGGACCAATATTACAGGAACCCTTTTTCTGTGCGATGCGTAGTTTTAACGGGAACGATTTGGCCCGCGTCTTGTGAAACAACTTGTATGTATAGCTGAGTGCTTGTTGCAAGGAGATGACCTTCATATTTTATATATTTTACGGAAATATGCAAAATATGACTCGGATGATCACTGCATAATTTTCAATAATTCCACCCAACCAGGCTTACCTAAGTCGAATGTTCCTGTCCAAGCAATATCCCTCTAAAGAATACAGTATAAAAAAGCATGTTATTGAACTTACGACATTGTTGAAGCCAATGCGCCAGGCAAAAGGATTGTAGAGCATAGGAGCACGATACCTGTGAAGAAACCAGCTTCAAAAACAAAATACGTGGTGACTCTCGAGCAACATACTATTCTTTCTTTCTTTCTTTTTTTGATTTTGCAGGCTATGTCCGGCAGGGCGGAAAGGAAAAAAATTTCTGCCTACCAAACCTTTTCTGCACGTTACAGCTCTATTCCGGCGCAACCAATAAAAACGCCGAGGAACGAACCGCAAAACAATAAGAATCAAGGTGAAGACCTACGCCCTGAGTTTCTTCAGCATTAATGTGTATAGGACTTACTTGTTTTATATCGTATTTATTCTGGCGAAGGTACAGCTTTATCACAACTTAAAAATTTGACACCCTTACTGTGTAGTGACTATGAGCCGCTGTCACTCGAACTGTTCAAAATGCACTCTTCGACAATGTAAAAATTCCTGTAAAAAATGTATACATAAATGACGAACTTATGTAATTTACCGGCGTATTCACAGGGTCATGCTTTATAGTCCGTCAGTTATTCTTCAGGATTCTTATGGGCCAATGACGCAACCAAGTTGATACCTAAGTGAAAACAAACTGCACGGGATTCACCGGGGCATGCCTTTCTTAAGCTCAGGGTAACTATGATATCCGATATTTCTAATAATATTCATAAGCGTGTCTAAAAAATATATTACCGGAGTTTCATTCCTTTGCACAATGACATTTCATTTTGGCAATAATGCCGAATAATTATGAAAGGTCGGCGAACCTGCGCTTGATGAGTATTTTAAGCATTGAGTCGGGACTGCAAGCTGCTAATCCACGCGCCTAAAGGTTCTTTGTTATAAACGTCACTTCGAATGCCTTTGAGACATAAGAATTGCAGAGTTTGACGAGCACGAGCGGATATTCCATCGTTCGGGAGAACTGTGTTTCAGCATCTCGCCCCAGCGGGGCGCGCGTCACCTGGTACTCATCTCATCCACTGTCTGCCGCTCTACCTTTTCGCTTTCGGCGGCCGCGTCTCGTGTCGATCTGCCATGCTTTGTCAGTATAGAGAAGGCTATGTTCTGACATAACCGCGCGATCTCGTCTCCTCCTCTGCCTCACTTTTTCGGTGCATAGCCCACAGCTTGTGATTCATCAGATCATACTTATAGTCGGTTACAAGTCAGGAACACAGGGCAAGCGTAAGGAAGGCTGCAAAGGAGGAAGCAGGCGGAATGTTGGTGAGAAGGGGATGTTTACACATCCCCCCCTCCAGCATTTCATATTGCCGCGCACGCAGCTTGCGAAGTAGGCCGCGCGCGCGTGGCCTAACGGTTATAGCGCCTGCCTCCCACGCGAAAAGCCAGGGTTCGATTCCTGGCCTGTAATGTTCTGGTAAATTCGAGAACCGTGTTGCTTGTTCGAGTTTAGAAAGTTCTACAAGCCGAACCTTCTACGCCGATTCTTCCAGAACCCTTCGCGTGTACATAAGAGGCTCCGCGTGGCGAGCCGCAGTCAGTTTCGCCCCAGCGTTCGACTCTGCTGTCACGCCGACCTGGACGCCCGCGACGCTCTGTTCCCTTCTGTCGTTATCTCTTTTTTTTTTTAACTGGGGGAAACTGAAACGTTTAATGGGGTGAACTTGTGCCCAAAAATAAAGGAAAAAAAAGAGGAAAAGGTCGGTCGGGATTACCAGCAACCACAGTGTGTTGTTGTCCCCGAAGTTCTCTTTGTAAAGCACACCTTGTCGGAGGACGAAGGTTGGCAGGGCTCTCGAGAAGACACGGGGGACAGTCCCCCCTCGTCCTTCGAGGCGCCCGATTAGCGCGCGCAACTCAGGATCGTCTCGTTGACGTCGTGCCATGTCGTCGGTATTCACTGCGCCTAGGAAGTACTCGTCGTCATCGTCGTCGCTGCTGCCGGAAGGCGTCTCGACGGGGGCTCTGAACAGGCAGTCGGCGTCGCTGTGCTTGCGGCCTGACTTGTAGACCACAGTCATGTTGAACTCCTGCAATCGGAGACTCTATCGAGCAAGGCGTCCTGAAGGGTCCTTGAGGTTCGCAAGCCAGCAGAGCGAGTGATGGTCGGTGACTACACGGAACGGGCTCCCGTACAGTACGGACGAAACTTCGTGATTGCCCAGACGACCGCAAGGCATTCTTTCTCGGTCGTGGAGTAACTTTTCTCCGCCTTGGACAGTGTCCGACTCGCGTAGGCAATAACTCGCTCGGTGCCTTCTTGCACTTGAACCAGTACCGCGCCAAGTCCAGCGTTACTTGCGTCCGTGTGAATTTCGGTTTCCGCATCCTGATCGAAATGTCCAAGAACAGGGGGAATCTGCAGTCGTCGCTTCAGTTCATCGAATGCCTGCTGCTGCTCTTCGGCCCATTCGAACTTCTCGGCGTCCTTTGTGAGGTTTGTTAGCGGTGCGGAAATCCTTGCAAAATCCCGAACGAAGCGCCGATAGTAGGCGCATAGTCCAAGGAACCTTCGCACGGCCTTCTTGTCTCTCGGCGCTGGAGCTGCTGCGACGGCGCGAGTCTTCTCTGGGTCGGGGCGAACGCCTTCGTTACTAACCACGTGACCTAGGAACCTCAGTTCGTCATAGGCGAACCGACACTTTGACGGCTTCAGGGTGAGTCCGGCGGTCCGGATGGCTTGGAGAACAGTTCGGAGTCGTAGCAAGTGCTCGTCGAAGTCGCCGGAAAACACTACGACGTCGTCGAGGTAGACGAGACAGCTCTGCCACGTCAGTCCTGCCAGTACGGTGTCCATTACACGCTGGAAAGTTGCTGGCGCCGTGCACAGTCCGAAGGGCATCACCTTGAACTCGTACAGTCCATCCGGCGTGACGAAAGCTGTCTTCTCTCGGTCCCGTTCGTCGACCTCAATCTGCCAGTAGCCGCTCTTCAGGTCCATCGATGAGAAGTATCGGGAGTGGCGCAGCCGGTCTAAAGTGTCGTCGATACGGGGGAGTGGATAGACGTCTTTCTTCGTCACCGCGTTGAGCTGTCGGTAGTCCACGCAGAACCTAAGCGTTCCGTCCTTCTTCTTAACCAGTACTACTGGAGACGCAAACGGACTGCTTGATGGCTGGATTATGTCGTCGTTCAGCATCTCTTGAACTTGCTCCTGGATCACCTCCCTTTCTTTAACGGAGACTCTGTACGATGATCGATGCACAGGGCGCGCGCCGTCCTCGGTAACGATGCGGTGCCTCGCAACGGCTGTTTGACGCACCTTCGACGACGTCGCAAAGCAGTCACGGTATTCGGCGAGGAGGTTAATCAGCTGCCGTCGTCTCGGGTCCGGAAGCTTAGGGTCGATGTCGAGCTGCGCTGGCGACGTACTGTCTTGCTGAGGTGGCGAGGATTCGTCAGTAATGGCGGAGATTTCGGTGGAGTTTCGGAGTTCGTCGACGTGGCCAACGGCTGCACCTTTTGTGAGGTGTGGCGTTTCATTACGGAAGTTCGTCACGAGAACCACAGTGCGGCCATCCTGAAGTTCAACTACTCCTCGTGCGACGCCTAATCCTCTTCCTAGAAGCAACTGGAGGTTGCCTTCCAGAACAAATTCGCCGCAGGTAGCTGCATCGGTCACGACGGGTAGGACAACACTTGATCGCGGCGGCAGGTTCACTTGGTCGGCAGCGACTCGGACGGCGGATGACGCTGTTTGGGGTTTCTCTGAAGGCAGAACAGGCTTGCGCAGCGTCAATCTGTTCTCACCAAGGTCGATGAAGGCGCCGTATTCACACAAGAAGTCCATTCCGAGAATGACGTCCCTCGAACAGTCTTGCAGAACGACGAAATTCACAGGGCAGGTTTCACCGTGGATCTCAACGCGAGCGGTGCACCTGCCAACAAGTGTGATGTGGTGTCCGCCGGCGGTTCGTATCTGCGGTCCGTCCCACGACGTCGTAACTTTCCGAAGGCGGCGAGTGAGCCTCCCACTCAAGACTGAGTAGTCTGCTCCGGTGTCCACGAGTGCCGATGCGTCG